>CM021103.1:88737438-88754204 GCA_007115665.2 Sequoiadendron giganteum | reverse complement strand
AAATAGGATATATACCCTCACCAAATCACAATCTTTCACAGAACATTACATTTCAGAACACTTACATTGATCCTAATAATGCAAACAACATGTCATTGACATAGGTAGATGTTATGCAAAATCAAATACAAATCCTTCAACAACAAATGGAAACTATGTCTATGTTAGGCAAAAAAACTATCTCAACACAATATTTATGTCCATGTCCTTTTGACAAAGCGCTATATATGACACCTTACCCACATGGATACATTATACCAAATTTTCCTAACTATAATGGGAAGAGGAATCCTTTAGAACACATTAGAGAATTTTTGACAACATGAATGGACATCTCGTATGACCCCACATACTTAATGAGACTATTTCCATGAACCCTTGTCAAGATAGCATTGGAATGGTTCTCTAAACTACCATATTCCATAAGATCATGGGGTGAATTAGCTGAGAAGTTTGTCGAACACTTTTCCTTCAACATAGAAAATGAAATAAAAATAGCTACCCTGTGTCACACCACACAAGAAGAAGGTGAAACTTTCACCACTTTCTTTCAGAGATGGAGGAGCTTAGCCAGTCATTGTCCAGTTGAGATACTAGAGAAACAAAAAGTCATGATATTCCTTGAAAATATTCATCCAAAATTGAGAATTGACTTAAGAGTGCATTGCTATACCTCATTCCTAGACTTGGTGCAAAAGGGAATTATACTTGAAAAAGGACTAATTGACAAAGGAGAAATTAAGACACCAAGTAGGAACCTAGTTGTCCAACATCAAAATGCTCCAAATGACAAACAAGTTTTGGTCTAGAAACAAAAATGTAACAAATGAAAATGTTGTTGATGCCAAGAACCTACATGTAGGACCTATCATTTCACTTAGGGGTTACAATCCCTCTTCTGACATGTCTAGTAGTGTTGATCAAACTGCTAACTTTTTTCCAAAATTTGCAACAACAACAACCACAAAGGAGATTTCCTAAACATTAGTTTACACCATTAGGGGAACCAATCGAGACAGTTTTCAAAGAACTGATTAAACATAATCTCCTAAAACCTTTGGAACCAAAAAATTATGATCCTAGACAGTTTAAACCCTCATGGTGGGATGATAACGCCTATTGTGAGTACCATCAAACTAAGGGACATAACTTACAACAATCTCGACAACTGAAGAACATCACACAAGACTATTGAAGATAGAACCATAGAAGTCAATGGGTAGAAACATACCAAAAACAATGATCACAAGGTCTTCACAGATCCATTACACAATCATGGGAAAGGAAAGGCCTCTAGTTTGGCAACTAAGACTAATACCTCATCCAATTATGCAAATACCAAGTATGACTATGGAAAAGGTATGATCATCAATCATATTTGAGTTGCTAATGAAAATATCAATACCATTACCATAAAGAAGCATCTTGAATGTGTTGTCAATACATGCAGAACAAAGATAACCTTTGTAGGTCCTTCATTAGAGCCACCACCATAGTCTTCCAAGCCTAAGTATAACTTACTTGACTAGTTGGGGAAGACCCCATCACATATATCCATCTTGGAACTGTTGACCCTATCACCAGATCACTGAGACATCTTGAAAAAGCCTTGCAAAGCACAATAGTCCCTACCAACATAGATGTCAATCATTTCAAAGAATTGGTAGGGTACTTAACCAATTCCCATCATGATACATTCTCTCAGCAAGATTATTCAACTGAGAAGACCAATCATAATAACCCACTAAACTTTGAATTTCTTGTCCATCAAACATAAGTCAAACGAGTCTTGTTAGACGAAGGAGCAGGGTTGAACCTTTGCAGCTTGAAATTGGTTAAGGCATTAGGTTTCTCAGAAGCATGTGTGGAGACTACTAAGAGTATAGTCATTAATGCATATGACAATGAGGAAAGATCATCTAAAGGAGTTGTCACACTCCCTATTAGGATTGGCCCTACAGTTACGGACACTAGTTTCCAAGTCTTGGATCTCACCCTTCCATACAACCTTTTGTTGGGTAGACCTTGGATACACACTATGAAAGCCATCCCTTCCACATATCATCAGTCTATTAAATTTATGTACAATGGCACAAAGGTCACCATTCATGGTGATCCAGATCCTTTCCAATACTGCACAAGCCTATGAGAAATAGCACAATGATAGGTGCCAATTAATAAAGAGGCTTCATCCTCCACCTTATCCTTGTACATTGATCCATCAACTCTTACCAAATCCATTGCATCACAAACGCCATCATCCACTCATGAGGTTGACATCTAAGATAAGAGTTGTGGAGAATATAACATGAAATAAACCTATTGTGTCAATCAAATGGTTCCTCCTAAGTCATATGGTCTACTTATAGTAGACATGAGACAATCAATAGTCATGTTCCATGTCCCTCCTACAATGACATTGAAAAAATGGGGAGAGTTAAGTAAAGAAGCTACAAACCAAGATGAATCAGCTCATGGTTGTACAAAGAGGACAATGAATACCCTCCCCCGTCTATTCAAATATCTAAGGAAAAATATGGAAAAGGCTTCATGATAATGCAAATTAACAGATATGATGGACATAGTGGGTTAGGACTGCATCAAAATCAAAGGACTAAGCCAATCATTGTCTCACCATGACCAAAATTCCTAGGGATAGGGTTTCAACCAATTAGAATTGGTATTCCTGGTACTTCGTCACTGTTACAAGAGTAAGTAAGTGCTTCAGAAGACATCGAGATATCCCATAAACCACTTGACCTAGTTTATGATGAATCCCCTGAGTCAAGCGAATATGAATGGGATTCACTTTCCTCCACTAGCATAATGGACCTAGATAAGTTATTTGGCGAACTTGATAAAATGCTACAACCCTCACCAAATCCATCTAGCCCTCATCCTAAAAATTCCTTGCCAAAAGAAGAATGGCTTAAATATTATTATTGGGAAACCCTTGATCATGAATCTTGGGAACCTAATGAACCATCTTCTGATGACCTAGCCCTTATATTAGTCCCACATCAGAGTTTACCTGTCCATAGGAAAAAGAACAAAAAGGAGTTAGTCCAAAACTTATGTGACCATGTCAACCATTCTATCCTCACCTTGTCAGCCTCCACATTTGATAACTCCGATGATGGCATGTCCCTCATATATCCCCAACTTATTGATTGGGATCAACAAGGTACACCCATCTTAGACATATTTGAGAACGACGAATTAATAGCTAAGTTCATGGGACTTCGAGAAGGAATACCTAGAGGGGATCATAAAGCTAGATTTACTAGCTTTACTATAGGCTTGGATGACAAGGCATATTTTGGGGAGTTTGTTCACACCTATAGTCGCAAAAATGAAAACAAAAAAAAAAAAAATGAAAATGAAGAAAATGAAAAGTCCCTAGGTGAAAACCGAAAGACAACTTTGGATGAAGAAATAGTAAAAATAAAGGATGTATCTGAGGGTGAAAACCTCTCTGAGGCACCCAAGGATGTAGGTTTGAACATTCTCCTAGTTTCTCAGGAAAAATCACCAATGTTAGTATAAGAGTCTGTCGAGATCAACATAAACACTAAAGAAAACCCGTAGGTAATTGCAACATCTTTGAGAGAGACAAAGCAACAAGAGTTTTTAGACTTCTTCAGAAAGAGACAAATAAACTTTGCATGGTCACATGCTGACATGTTTGGGCTGGGTCCAGACCTTATATTGCATCATCTAGCATTACAACCAAGTGTTAATCTAATCAAATAGAAGTTAAGGAAAATGCATCCACAAATTGCTCTACTAGTCAAAGCTGAACTTAAGAAACTATTGGATTTCAGATTCATCAGGTCCATAGACTATGCAGACTAGATTTCTAATCTTTTACTAGTGACCAAACCATCTAGGGGCATTTTAATTTGTATAGACTTTAGAGATATCAATAAGGCATGCCCTAAGGATGACTTCCCTTTGTCGAACATTGACATGATAATGGACCTTACAAAAAGATATGAGATGCTATCCCTCATGGATGGTTTCTCTGGGTATAATCAGATCAAAATTGCTACTGAGGACCAACACAAGACAACTTTCACATGTCCATGGGGAACATATTGTTGGAATTTTATGCCTTTTGGGCTCAAAAATGTTGGAGCTACATATCAACATGCAATGATGACTATTTTCCATGACCTTGTATATACTCTCATGGAAGACTATGTCAATGACATAATAGCCAAATCATTGACGAGAGAAAATCATTTGAAAGTACTTGACAAGATATTCCAAAGACTAGAAAATTACAATGTAAGACTAAATCCAAAATAATGTGTCTTTGGCATTAAATCAAGAAAAATTCTAGGATACATCATTTCTAGAAGAGGCATTGAGGTGGACCCTACAAAAGTAAGAGCTATAATGGACATGCCTCCACTAGTCAACATCAGTCAGCTCAGAACACTACAAGGAATACTATAGTCTATTAGATGCTTCATAGTATAGTTAGCAAACAAGATACATTTGTTCCAACATTTTCTCAAGAAGGCAGTACCGTTTGCATGGACACCCAAATGCCAAGAATATTTCCAAACAATCAATGATTACTTGCTTACAATACTTATGTTAATGCCACCTACAGATTATAGACCTTTGATACTCTATATATCGGCAACTCAGTTAGCACTAGGAGCCTTACTCAAAAAAAATGATGATCAAGGTCATGAAAGGGAAGTATACTACATCAGTCGTACTTTGGTGGGATATGAATTAAACTACAGTAACATAGAACGTTCCTATCTTGCACTAGTCTTCTCTACTCAAAAACTTAGGCACTATATGCTAAACCACCAAATCATGCTAGTCACAAAGATAGATCCTCTGAAATACCTCCTAAGTAAACCAACATTAACAGGCAATTGTCTAAATGGGTGATGATACTTAGTGAATATGACTTCCAGTATATGGAAAGGAAAGCTATAAAAGGGAAAGTAATTGCAGATCAGTTAGGAGATGCACCAATTAAGGTAGACCATCCTTTAGTGGAAGATTTCCATGATGATTTTATCTTCAAAGTTGACACTAGAAGCACATGAAAATTATACTTTGGTGGGTCACATACTAATCATGATTCCGAAGCAGGCATACTATTTGTTACACCTCAAGGCGATACTATTCCTAAGTCATTCAGAATTTCTTTCCCTTGCACCAACAACATAGTGGAATATGAAGCCCAATGGAAGATCAAGAGTTTACATGTTTATGGAGATTCTTAGCTAGTAGTCCAGCAAGTCAATGATGAGTATGAAACTAAAGATGAGAAACTTGCTCCCTACAAGTGCATGACTGATAGTTTCAAGCAGTACTTTGATGACATCACTTTTCAACAAATACCACACATTCAAAATAGGGCAGCAGATGCTATGATGACCATTGGTTCCTTATTGGATACTCCTAGCAACATGCCTAAATTCGAGTTTTTGGTCAAACAAATTTTGGTCCATGCCTATGGCGTCCTTGATTCCATGATGGTGTGAACGATTGTTGGTCTTACTTCCCCTTGGTAAAAGGAAATATAAGACTATCTAAATGCCCAAATCCTACCTTTAGACCTGTCCAACAACCAACATAGAGCCTTTATCCATAGGTCTGCCAAATACACCATCATCAGAGATACCCTGTATAGACGTACCTTAGATAACACCTTGACGAGATGTCTCGATGCTGAAGAAGAACAAGCAACCTTACATGCGGTACATGAGGGTATATGTGGATCCCATTCTAGTGGTCCTACCTTAGCCCACAATATTATGAGATTAGGTTATTATTGGCCTACTATGGAAAAGGACTCATATATCTTTGTCAACAAATGTCAAAAGTGTCAGATACACAAAGATTTGATACGTGCGCCAGCACATGAGCTCTGTTTGATTACTTCACCATGGCCCTTAGCCCAATGGGGACTTGACCTCATAGGTAAGACACACCCTCCATCATCCAATGGCCATAAGTTCATCATAACTACCACCGAATACTTCACCAAATGGAGTGAGGCTATTCATATGACCTATATTACCGACACTCAAATTTCTAAGTTTATCCTAAACTATATAATCTGTTCATATGGTGTTCCTCGATCCATCATCATGGATAATGGCCGACCATTCAAAAACAAAAAAGTCTACCATCTCTATGAAGAATTCCATATCCAACATCATCTCTCCAACCCATATTATCCTCAAGGTAATGACCAAGCAGAGGTGTCTAATAAAACTATTATCAGAATCCTCAAAAAGACTATCAATGATGTTGGTCGTGACTGGCATCTACAACTTAATCCTACCTTATGGGCTTACCACACTAGCATTTGTACTCCCACCAGTGCCACTCCATACTCCTTAGTATTTGGTTTTGAAGCTATCTTACCTATTGAGGTTGAAATTCCTTCCCTAAGGGTATCATTGAAAGGTCATAATGATAATGAAGAGTATCGTGTATCTAGATTGCATGAGTTAGAATTCCTAGAGGAACGAAGACAAAAGGCTCTAGATCATTTGCAAGAATATCAAAACCATCTTCATCGCAACTATAATAGGTAAGTTCTAAATTGACACTTTGACATTGGTGACCTAGTCTTGATGGAAAATCCTAAGAATCAAAAAAAAAGAGAAAAGCCAAGAAATTTTGAACCTAACTGGTTAGGGCTTTATATTGTTACAAAAGCCTTTGGGTCAGGATCATATCAACTCTCTACCCATGAAGGAGAACCACTTTTATCACTGATCAATAGCCTTCATCTAAAGAGGTTCTATGCATAGTTTCTAGGAACCATGTCTTAATCAAGAAATTTAAAGAAAAAGAGAGTAGAGAAACAAAAAAAATTGTTACCTTGATGAAAACCTGGAAAATAGGCATCTTTGTAACACCAAAAGAAATTGAAAAATCAATAAAATAGTAAAGAGAAATAATTCATCCAATAGTGAAAACCACTTTGGATAAGTACCATGGTGAAAACTTGGAAAATAGGCACCATGTGTAGTCAACTTCACTCCATCTACCATCATTCCAATTAGACATTTCACCATCACCCATAATAAATGGTTTTCTTATCCATTACTTGGAACGATTGACATCAAGTTCACTCTGTCTCCCCATTCTATCCTATAGGTCTTATACCCGACTAGGGGAAAATCCTCGATTTGCATCATTTGGACCTTGTACATAACATCCAAACATAAGAAAATGTTCTAAAAAAATATAAAAAATGTCAAAAAATGTCCTAAAAAAAAGCTCAAAAACATCCAAAAACTTCAAAAAGACAAAAATCACAAAAATAGAGTCAGAGTTAGTTGTGTCAAGTCAGTCATGGACATAGTTGAACTATTGCCTCTATGACTAGACGTAGGCAAGGACATCACTTGATGCACCCCTAAGGCATTAGGTCCATCTATCTAGGTTTTTCATGCATCACACACATAAAATCATGACTCATTTCTTTGTATATGTCAAATTCAGTGGTCGTGTCAAACTACAAGGTCTCTGCGTGTATAACATAGGCAAGGGCATCAATCGATGAGCCCCTGAGGCCACACTAGGTCAGTCCATTAGGTTTTATCACACTCATTATCATACACATCGTCTAAACATCAAGTTAGGTTCATATGTGTCAAACATTCATGTCAGTCAAAGTCAAGTCAAACTACGAGGTCTCTACATGTATAATGTAGGCAAGGCAATCAATTGATGAACCCCTGAGGCCACACTAGGTCAGAACTTTAGGGTAAATCATGTCATATACTATCAACACACACACACAACAATCAGGGCATCAAAATAAGTCATGCATCAACAAGGAAAACATGCCAAAACTGCCATCAAGTCAAAATCAAACATATTGTCAAAGCGATCAACTTATGTCTTAAGCAAGATATGTCTTTCTTGAAAACAGACACCAATTTTTGTAGCCTCGTGTAGCATTTTGCATCAACGATGTTAGGATCAACGTCTTATACGACATGTGTCTTTTTGAAACCAGGCTTTGTCATGGCTTACATAGATAGTCACAAAGTCGAAACCAGACTCAATGTCTTATATAGTATGTGTCATCCCTCACATTGGGCTATATCAAACATCACACAATCACACAAGATCAAGTTTTGGCAAATAATTTCATTGGCTTTTTGACTTTATATCTTATTTTGTCTTATATTTTTATGGATTTGTATTTGAGTCCCATTACTAGCTTTCTCAAGGATGTCCCCTGAAGGATTTAGAGAAGCAAGGATGTCTTAGGACTCTTTTTCTTTGACTGATGTATGTCAACTGCCTTTTAAAATTTGGATTTTGAGTCATGTTACTAGTTTCCTCAAGGATTTCGCATGAAGGATTTAGAGGAGCAATGACGTCTCATGACCCGTCTTTTCTTTGTTTGTTGTTTGTGGTTTGTCTTGACAAAAAGATTGGGGCAACTGTGCCCTTAGTATGGGTTAAGACACTCCTTTTCTATGACTACCTATTGTTAGCAAGTGGATGACCTTGCACACCTTGATTTATGTCATATCTTGGTGTTTGTATCCATTTGTGTTAGTTACTACCCAATGATGATAAAATGCAAAGCCTTTTGTGATTTAGAAAAATATCAAAGATTGCTAATATTAACATCAATATCTTTTCTTCATCATGTTTCTTTCCACATTAAATATTTGTTTTTGCATTAAGACAGAGCCCTGTGACACACAAAAATATAAAGCATCCTCCATATGCACTCATGTTAGAAACATCATGTAAATACCATACATTGTAAATCATATCTTACATTCCAAAAACATAAAAATATAGGCATCTATCATATCTAGGAAGTCATGGAATAATAAGCATTCAATTATCATAAGGTACATAATGAAAAAACTACATGTACATAACAAATTTAAACATATAACATCACATGTAGAAAGCATTGTATATATAAACATCACATTATATTCCATAATCATCAAATGCATACATGACATTTAGCATTATCATATAGAATCAACTTAACACAATAGGTTGCATGAACACATCATAATGTAGAAATGATCATCCATAACATGTACACACATCATCTAGCTGCATAATAATATAGAAATAAGCAACATCATCATGTAAGACATGCAAATAATATAGACATGACCAAAAATCATATATATATATATATATATCGCTCAAAATAAAATGTGTCACAATACAATGTCAGAATGTATCCATAAATAAAAATGAGCTTGCAGGCTCTATGATCAAAGTACAATGTCTACAAATATGAAAATTTCAATGTGTGCCACTACCACTACTCCCATGAGGAGAATGTGGAGGAATTTGTTGCTAAGGTACTCTCTGTGCAGTGGGAGGCCTATCATATGGACCTATCCTCGATGGTCCTACCACACCCTTTGTGCTCTATGTCCTCGTCTGACTCCTACTCTGAGATCTGTGGCTACGTGCCTCAGAAAAACTAGGAGCTCGTCTCTCAAGAGGCACAATTGACTCATACAGATCCCTATAATAGGAGGCTCTCTCCATAGACCTGACTAACTCATGAGAAAAACCATCAGATGAACCAATATCGAGACGTCTAATCTTAGTAAACTATTTCTCTGTCTCCTACCTTCGGGCTACTGCCTAATTTCTCTCCATGAGAGAATTGTCCCTCTCCATCTGCATAGCATCCCACTCTGTGGTAAGCACCCTCACCCTCTCCTCCAAAGAATCTATAGCACTATCTCTAGGAGCCTCCTCATCCTGTCCTTGTCTCCCCTCTACAATCCTATCTCAGAGCTCTCTCTCTTGCTCCCCCATCACAACCTCCTCCTCCTCATCCTCCTCACCATATCCTGCTAGTATGCCAAGGACATCAATATCCATGTCCTCCCTCCTGAACTCCTCCTTTGTATGCTCATCTATCCCAACCTCCACCTCCACATTCTCCCCTGCAACTGCCTCCTCGACAATATGCTCTCCTCCAATCTGTGCCTCTACACAACCACTAACATCTAGCATCGGTATATCCTCCACCTCCGCCTCAACCTCACGAATAGGTGATAATCCACCTACCCAACCACCTCTCTGTCCTACGTCGGTAGGCCATCTAAAGATTTAGATCTTGTAACCACGATGATCTATGTATGGAACGGGAGACATTTTTTCTAGGTGCTCAAAGAAAATTTCTCAATTCTTCAATTCTATAGGGTGCAAATGATTTGAATTTCACCCTAATTTCTATTTATACCTAGGGTTAAAAATGGAATTTCTTCTGACCTTGTCTATTGGCCGCATAAAATTTCATCTTCAATCAACTCGTGCACATCCCTAACACCTCCAAATTCAATTTCGTCAACTCCATAGCATTTTTGGCCATCAAATTAACTTATCGAGACTATTTCCTGATTTTTTTTAATTTTTCAAAAATTCATCAATTTTCTCGAGGGGGTATACCCTAACCTATTTCATATCGGGGCACGATTGGGGAATTTTCTCGATCTATTTTTCTTTGACACAATGCCGAAATGACATTGTATCAAAGAGGGGAAAACTGTGGACACTAAAAATTAGTCTAGGTCTGCGAGTACCACTTTCGACATAATTTTCTAATGTCCATGGTCACCATTAAATAATGTTAATTATTTAATTATTTCTTATACACATATTTCTCATGTTAATTAAATAACTTTAATTATTTAATTAATTCATTATGACATGTATTCAACCTTGATTAATTAAATAAATAGGAATTAATTAATTCTCTTTCTGAATTCAATAATTTATTATTTAATTTACCTTTTATCATATTTTTTACTATAATTAAATATTCATTTTGAATTATTTAATTATTCAATTAACCATTTTGACAGACAATTAAATAAATCACTATTTATTTAATTTAATCCTTAATTTTGAATGTTGAATTAAATAAACATTTAATTCATAAAAATAGCTATTTCTGTCACTATCTTCTATCGTCTAGTTATCGAATTATTCACTCACCACTTAACTCGAGATATAATTCATCAGTCAGTTATCTCATGATTAATTCCTGACAAATAGATCTTTTGTCTTGATCATTCAGTCTAATTTTCTTATGCATGAACATATTTATTAATTAAATATCTTTATTTAATTAATTAATCCATGTGTGCATTTGAACACAAACTTCAATCTACTTTAGTCTTTATCTTTGACATTCAAAGTCTTATTCTTCTATTTTCAAATAGTCTTAATGTCTGATTAAATTCTTATTTAATTTAATCTTCATCCTATAGAACTTTCCAACTCATGTTCTAACTAACATAAATCTCAATCATATGGAATTCATCAATCTCGATCGTTGATCTCTCTTTCGAATCTAAGCCAATCATTCAAAAACCAATTTCCTATAAATTGACCTATCATTGTCATTATTCCTCCTCTCAAAATCGATATAATTTTGGAAGAGACTTGTTAATCTTTGATATTTTGCTATAATCACATACATCAAGACTATACTTGCACACTTACTGAAAATCTAAGGGCAATTATACTACAGAAGGAAAAATGGAGAAGGACAATCAAGATAATGTGAAGGAGTGGATAGATATTTGGTGAGATTATTTCATGTTTTGCTTTAGTTTATTCTTTTGTGCTTTGTTTTTTAATTTAGATTAATTCTTGTTTATTAGATTTAATCGATCTTAATTTTTAGTGTTATTTATCTACATTACACCTACAATTCCTGAACCTAACCCTGTAGCCCGAAAATCTATGCTTGTTGTCTCTACGAGGGCATCCACACTATCAATGGTCGTTACCCACCTGGTCCTGACCTCCACCTCTTGGGGATGACCCCAAAGTCTGGTGCACCACCACCTCCTCCACCACCACCACCACCCCCATCTCCACCTTGCCCTCCTCCTCCATCCCCTTCATCATCACCTCCAGCATCCCCCTCTACCTCCTCACCTCCTCCATCTCCTCCTCTAGGTTGTACGGTTGGCCTTGCTCTCCTCCCCACCTCCAAAATCGGTGTCGGCTCATCGGGACTAGAAATCTATAGAAAGGGGTGCGTGTGGAAATAATTTGCATAGTCCGCTATCATTTGAGCATCCACAACCTTTGGATGGTATTGCCAAAAAATCAGTTGTAAGTTGTAATAATCTGTGTAGGCTACATCATAGTCAATTGTTGCTCCCCACTCTAGTATATGCTTCTTGCATCATGCATAATGCGCTACCCCCTATGGCATCCCTTGGATATGACCATACTATCGATGCACCCTACCAAACATGAATCTCTCAATTATGTATGGTGTCCGCCCAATCAAATATTTGCTACAAAAAGCAAAAGGAAACTCAGGACCATCCTCTATCAAGGCCTCACAATCCAAATATGGCCACTAGATCATAGTGTCAAGTTCATCCAAGACTCACCTCCAATAATCTAACTTTCCCAACTTATGTTGGACAAGTGGCCTTGTGTACCCAAAAATGTACAATCATCCTACTGGTCGCACCTTGTCTCCAACTGGTCATGTGATGGTTATGTGTTGTAAGACCCAGAGCTGTAAAAGTGTGCAACTTGCTGACAAACTGCCTAGCTGAAGATACGCCACCTGGTGTAGGTCATGATACAAGTGTGCTAACATGCACCAACCCCAAGCATATTCTTGGGTCTCAAAAATGTAGGTTTTAACCAGAAGAGTTTGCCAAGCTCTTACTACACTTTTGGTCAACGTACAAGGCTAATTGATGTAATTGTACCTTCTTCTCTTTAGGTTCTGCTAGACCAAGGTGGGTGAACCTAATGAATGAACTTCCTAATGCAAGAATCTACCCACAATGGAAAGGGTGGTGGATAGAAAAATATACTACAACTACTCTTACTCCTACTACACAAATGAAAGATTTGAATGAATTGTCTGATATGAAATTCTATCTCTGGGTTGAGGCAGATCAATGCCTTCTATCCACATGGGCAATGGAGTCAAAACAAAAATGATATATGTTCTCTCTTATTGGCTTAGCTCTAGCTGTTATGCACATTAAAATGAAGTCTTACTGACTGGCATATAACTTCATTTATTTATGTCTTGCATAAACTGTGCTGAGATGTTTCTTAATCTGGTTCTACTTCAATAATCCAAATGAAATCCTTAAGTCACTGTGATTTATTAGAAGAATTTTAACTCTGACCTGCAGACACCAACTAATTAAATCACACAAAATGGGAGAACACTTTGATAAATCAGAAATATACTTGATACATTGATTTAAATGTTAGAAAGATCTCAAGTTGGAGACAACCAAAGATAAAGAATTTAGATTATTTTAACATAACAACTGAAGACCAAAAGAAATTCACTAATTTAAAACATCTTCTCCATTACACCATTACAAGAAAGATCTGTATATTTTTACATTCCCTAGTCCCTTCTCAAGAAAATCTGACTATTACCCCCTAACCCTTCCCTTTACAACTGATTTTCTGATGATTTATACAATACAAACCAAGGGTCGTGACCCTTCAATTTTCCAGTTACAGCCGTTTGAATTCCTTTGACAGAGATTAAAATATTTAATTGTATTGCCTCTCGATAAATTAAATATTTTTTACAATAGTTCTACCTTTTATTTTTCATTTTATCCCTTCTCGCCTGTATTTCTTATCTTATTAGCATTTTATACTTTTCATTGCCTTTATTTTTATTCTCCCATGGTTTCCATTGCATTTACCGCTCTACCGCAGTTTTGACTTTTCAACCCACAGTTATGTGCTGCCTAGCGCTCACAGTCATCCCTCACTATTACCGTGTTATCGCAGCTTGCTTGATGCCTCCTCACAGTACCGCAGTAGCTCATTTATTACCACTATCATCTTCATTGTCTACCGCTACGATCATCTCCATTGTTTACCATGCTACTGCGGTCACTGGCCTATCTGCTAGTGGTACCGCAGTAGCCACCACTAACCACTACCTCGCTGCTTCACTAACTATTACCGTGGTCACTGCGGTCTACTTGGAGACCATCCGCAGTACCGCGGTAAGATCTTAGCTGCTGTCTCTAACCAATCACCACCACCTTTTTCGGTTATCTCACCGCCACCACGATACCACAGTCAATGAATTGACTGCATGCAGTGTGGCAGTATGAACCTTATGTTGGCCTGTTGACTGCTACCGCCATACTGCAAGGCCATTGTGGGAGGCCATGGTAAGGCGGTAAACACATAAAGAATGAAAATAAGGGAATGGTATAATACATATGTCACTTTTTGACTTTATGGAAAGGGAAAAAATGAATATTATATGAAAAGGATAGGAAAATGTGAGGGAAAAATGGGGAAACCCTTAGTTTTTTATATGGATTTTTTAGGTTCTAATAGTGGCTCTTGTTGGGGATGAGTGATTTTGCAAATCACTGCAAGAATCTAGAGTATTTTTGGCAGAGCAGACCAAGCAAATGATGAAAAATGAAAGCCATGGTAAATGGGGGGAATGAAAAGATGAATGATATGAAAGATGGAGCAAATGGAGAATGGAAAACCCTAAGCTACTATGCATGGAAGAGAATTTTTAAAAAGGCAACCAAAAATTATTGTCTCATCAATATCTTTTGAAATAATCAAATCAAAATTACTTCCCATTTCCTTTTTATCACCAGTTGGCATTAACACAGACCTCTGATCCATACAATCATCCTTATACATACTTGAATCAACAAATGATGGACACTCATCATCAATAATATGCAAACCAATATCATTTTCCTGGAGGCATAAATCATTCAATTCACATACCTCTTGCTGGACACAAACAAATTCATGATCATCTTCAAACATTTCATCACTGTGAGAAATTCTCATGGTCATTTGAATCACTACACACAGTATTTTCATTGTCAAAACATATATAGGTTGGGACCAAAGTCTTGGAACCATCTTCATGTGCATACTTCTGGTATTCAAGAGTCAATAAATCTGAAACTTGCTCACTGCTGAGTGAACATGTTTCTGCTTCCATATCTTCTACCATGTCTCCAACCTCTTCTTGATCTTCATAATAGCTGGAACAATAATCCTGTTGAAGATCAATACCCATTATTTCATCTTCACAATTTAACTCACAATCTGTTATACCAGAGGTACTCTCCATATCTTCATTGTCAAACAACATGATATCATTTTCTATTTTAGCTTCTAAAGCACTGCTAATGTATTCTCCAGATGGTGTGTCCCTATCATCTTCCAAATTAGTATCCATGTACATTTTCCGAAGCATGGAATCAATCAATTTATGTGTTGCATCCAAAGCATACTACTTTGATGATTCTAGCAAATAAACTGATTCAGGCTCTGATGCCCTTAAAAATTGTTCAACAAATATGGGTCCTGTGGGCCTATGATGAGGAGGTAATTGCATACAAATGTCTACCATCCTATTGTACAGAGAGTTTACATCTTCTCCCTTATATCTCCTTATATCAAAAAAATCATCCACAAGATTATTTCCTCTCTCTTCTATTTGAATACACTTATCAAAAATACTTTGTTGTGAATAGAGTACATTACCTTTATTATCAAAATTCTTAGTTGCATCATGTGGTACTTGTGGTGTCCAAGATCTCTTGGAATTTGTATTTTTATTCTTACTGTATGATGACTTGCTTGGTTATGTACTTTGAGCACCTTTGACTCCCCATTGCAGCAATTGTTGGTTCACTTGTAGCATTTGTTGGTTCAATTGCAGCCTTTCTTGTCTCAATTCCTTCAACTCTCTTATTGACTATTGTCTCCTTTCTTCTCCTGCCATCCTGACAAAATGTTACTACTTCACAAAACTCATGCATTATTTATCAAATGAAAAATAGAGTCGCCAGCTACTTTTCCAAAAGTAGGAAAATGAAATGGATTTCTTTGGTTTGCCCCAGCGGAATCTTCAAAAAATCTGTAAAACTTTGCTGACTCTATAAATGGAAAGGCTGAAAAATTTCTAGAATTTTTTCCCTAGCAGAGTCACCAAACTGTTGGGTCTCAAAAATGCAGGTTTTAACTAGAAGAGTTTGCCAAGCTCTTACTACACTTTTGGTCAATGTACAAGGCTAATTGATGTAATTGTACCTTCTTCTCTTTAGGTTCTACTAGACCAAGGCAGGTGAACCTAATGAATGAACTTCCTGATGCAAGAATCTACCCACAATGGCAAGGGTGGTGGATAGACAAATATACTACAACTACTCTTACTCCTACTACACAAATGAAAGATTTGAATGAATTGTCTGATATGAAATTCTATCTCTGGGTTGAGGCAGATCAGTGCCTTCTATCCACATGGGCAATGGAGTCAAAACAAAAATGATATATGTTCTCTCTTATTGGCTTAACTCTAGTTGTTATGCACATTAAAATGAAGTCTTACTGACTGGCATATAACTTCATTTATTTATGTCTTGCATAAACTATGCTGAGATGTTTCTTAATCTGGTTCTACTTCAACAATCCAAATGAAATCCTTAAATCACTGTGATTTATTAGAAGAATTTTAACTCTGACTTGCAAACACCAACTAATTAAATCACACAAAATGGGAGAACACTTTGATAAATCAGAAATATACTTGATACACTGATTTAAATGACAGAAAGATCTCAAGTTGGAGACAACCAAAGATAAAGAATTTAGATTATTTTAACATAACAACTGAAGACCAAAAGAAATTCACTAATTTAAAACATCTTCTCCATTACACCATTTCAAGAAAGATCTATATATTTTTTACATTC
>CM021103.1:88712140-88737338 GCA_007115665.2 Sequoiadendron giganteum | reverse complement strand
CCCTAATCCACCAACCCTATACCCTCAATCGTCTACCCTCAACCTTAAACTCTCAACCCTTAAACCCTCTACCCTCTACCCTCAATCCTCTACCTCTACCCTCAACCCTAATTCCTCAACCCTTAAACACTTAAACCCACTTAGTAAAATCTCTACCCTAATCCCTCAACCCTTATACCCTCTACCCTATACATTAGACCCTGAACCCTAATCCCCCAACTCTATACTCTCAATCCGGTACCCTCAACCTTAAACCCTCTACCCTCTACCCTATAAACCCTTAAACACTCAACCCTAAGCCTTAAACACTCAATCCTCAACCCTTAAACCCTAAACCTTTAAACCCTCTACCCTCTACACTCAATCCTCTACCCTCTACCCTCTACCCTAATCCATCAACCCTTAAACCCTTAAACCCACTTAGTAAACTCTCTACCCTAATTCCTCAACCCTCTTCACCCTTAATCCCTCAACCCTTAAACCCTAATCCCTCAACCCCTATAACCTCTACCCTATACATTGGACCCTCAACCCTAATCCCCTAGTCCTATACCCTCAATATTCTACCCTCAACCTTAAACCCCCAACCCTTAAACCGTCTACCCTCTACCCTATAAACCCTTAAACACTCGACCCTAAACCCTAAATCCTAAACCCTAAACCATTAAACCCTAAACCCTTAAAACCTCTACCCTCAATCCTCTACCCTCTACCCTTAACCCTAATCCCTTAACCGTTAAACTCTTAAACCCACTTTGTAAACTCTCTACCCTCATCCCTCAACCCTCTTGACCCTTAATCCCTCAACCCTCAACCCTCAACCCTCAACCCTCAACCCTAAACCCTAAACCCTTAAACATTTATCCCTCAACCCCTATACCCTCTACCCTATACATTGGACCCTCAAACCTTATCCCCCAACCCTATACCCTCAATCCTCTAACCTCAACCTTAAACCATCAACCCTTTAACCCTAAACCCTTAAACCCTCTATTGTCTACCCTCAATCCTCTACCTTCTACCCTGAACCCTAATTCATCAACCCTTAAACCTTTAACCCCACTTAGTAAAATCTCTACCCTGATCCCTCAACCTTCTTGACCCTTGATCCTTCAACCCTTAAACACTAATCCCTCAACCCCTATACCCTCTACCATATACATTGGACCCTCAACCCTAATCCCCCAACTCTATACTCTACATCCTCAACCCTCAACCCTCAACCCTCAACCCTTAAACCAACTACCCTTTATCCTCTACCCTATAAACCCTTAAACACTCAACCCTAAACCCTAAACCCTTAAACCTTAAACCCTCTACCCTCTACCCTCAATCATCTACCCAAAACCCTCAACCCTCATCCCTCAGCCCTTAAACCCTTAAACCCACTTAGTAAACTCTCTACCCTAATACCTCAACCCTCTTGACCCTTAATTCATCAACCCTTAAACCCTAATCCCTCAACCCCTATACACTCTACCCTGTACATTGCACCCTCAACCTTAATCTCCCAACCCTATATCCTCTACCCTCTACCCTCAACCTTAAACTCCCAACCATCAACCCTTAAACCTTCTACCATCTACCCTCAACCCAATACCCTCTACCCTCAACCCTAATCCCTCAAACCTTAAACCCTTAAACCCACTTAGTAAACTCTCTACCCTAATCCCTCAACCCTCTTGACCCTTAATCGCTCAACGCTCAATCCTCAAACCTTAAACCCTTATCCCTCAACCCCTATACCCTCTACCCTATACATTGGACCCTCAACCCTAATCCCCCAACTCTATACCCTTAATCCTCTAACCTCAACCTTAAACCCTCAACCCTTAAACCCTAAACCCTTAAACCCTCTACCCTCAACCCTAATTCCTCAACCCTTAAACCCTTAACTCCACTTAGTAAAATCTCTACCTTAATCCCTCAACCCTCTTGACCCTTAATCCCTTAACCCTTAAACCCTTAAAACCCTCTACCCTCTACTCTCAATCCTCTACCCTCAACCCTAATACCTCAACCCTTAAAACCTAATCCCTCAACCCCTATACCCTCTAACCTATACATTGGACCCTCAAACCTAATCCCCCAACCCTATACCCTCAACCCTCTACCCTCAACCTTAAACCCCCAACCCTCAACCCTTAAACCATCTACCCTCTACCCTCAACCCAATACCCTCTACTCTCAACCCTAATCCCTCAAACCTTAAACCCTTAAACCAACTTAGTAAACTCTCTACCCTAATCCCTCAACCCTCTTGACCTTTAATCCCTCAACCCTCAACCCTCAACCCTCAACCCTTAAACCATAATACCTCAACCCATATACCCTCTACCCTATACATTGGACCCTCAACCCTAATCCCCCAACCCTATACCCTCAATCCTCAATCCTCTACCCTCAACCTTAAACCCTCTACCCTTTAACCCTCAACCCTATACCATCAATCCTCTACCCTCTACCCTCAACCCTAATTCATCAACCCTTAGACCCACTTAGTAAAATCTCTACCATAACCCCTCAACCCTCTTGACCCTTAAACCCTAATCCCTCAACCCCTATTCCCTCTACCCTATACATTGGACCCTCAACCATAATCCCCCAACTCTATACTCTCAATCCTCTACCCTCAACCTTAAACCCTCTACCCTCTACCCTCTACCCTATAAACCCTTAAACACTCAACCCTAAACCCTAAACCCTAAACCCTTAACCCTTAACCCTTAAACCCTCTACCCTCTACCCTCTACCCTAATCCCTCAACCCTTAAACCCTTAAACCCACTTAGTAAACTCTCTATCCTAATCCCTCAACCCTCTTGACCCTTAATCCCTCAACCCTTAAACCCTAATCCCTCAACCCCTATACCCTCTACCCTATACACTGGACCCTCAACCATAATCCCCCAACCCTATACCCTCAATCCTCTACCCTCAACCCTCAACCTTAAATCATCAATCCTCAACCCTTAAACTCTCTACCCTCTACCCTCTACCCTATACATTAAACCCTCAACCCTCAATTCTCAACTCTCAACCCTTAATCCATTAATTCTTAACCCTCAAACCCTAAACCCTCAACCCCGATAACCTCTACCCTATACGTTGGACTCTCAACCCCAATCCTTCAACCATATGTACCCTCAAGCCTAATCCCTCAACCCTACAGGTCGTCAACCCTATACCCTCTACTGTCAACCATCTACCCTATACATTGGATCATCAACCCTCATATATCTATGTCCCTCCCTCCTCTTGTCTCCTCTCTATCTCACTTCTCCCTCCATATCTCTATCCATTCATCCATCCCTCTCTACCCTCATCCCTAAACCCTCGACCCTTAAACCCTTAAACACTCAACCCTAAACCTTCAACCCTCAACCCTTAAACCCTATACCATCTACCCTCTACCCTCAACCCAATACCCTCTACCCTAAACCCTAATCCTGCAACCCTAATCCCTCAACCCTTTAACCCTTAAATACAAGAAGACTCTCTACCCTAATCCCTAAACCGTCAACCGTTAAACCCTCAACCCTCCCTCAACCCCTATACCCTCTACCCTATACATTGGACCCTCAACCCTAATCCCTCATCCCTCAACCCTATACCCTATGCCATCAATCCTCTACCCTCAACCTTAAACCCTCAACCATCAACCCTCAACCTTTAAACCCTAAACCCTTAAACCCTCTACCCTCTACCCTATACATTAAATCCTCAATGCTCAATTCTCAATCCTCAACCCTCAACCCTTAATCCCTCAACCCTTAATCCTTAAACCCTAAACCCTCAATCCCTATACCCTCAATCCCTATACCCTCTACCCTTTACATTGGACCCTCAACCTAATCCTTCAACCATATACCCTCAAACCTATACCCTAAACCCTCTACCCTCAACCCTAAACCCTTGAACCCTAAACCCTTAAACCTTCTACCCTATACCCTATACCCTCAACGCAATACCCTCTACCATTGACCCTCACCCCTTAACCCTCAACCCTTAAACCCTAATACCCTAGAAAGCATCAACCCTATAGGTACTCCACCCTAATCCCTCAACCCTATACCCTAAACCCCTATCACTTGTACTCTCTATCTATACATCTCACCTCTCCCTCCCTCCCTCTCTCCTACCCTCTCTAATTGTCTCTATCTACCCTCTCCCTCTTTCTACGTACCTCTCGTTCAATCAATCCCTACCACCCTCTCTTGCTCCCTCTATCTATCTCTCTATCTCCCTCCCTCTCTCTCCCTCTCCCTCTCTCTCAGGTCTCTCCCTCCCACCCCCTCTCTCTCAAGTCTCTCCCTCTGGAAACTTACCTAGGTAACTCTCTCTCTCTCTCTCTATCTCTCTCTCTCTCTCTCTTCTCTCTATCTATCTATCCCTCCCACCCTACCTAGATAAGTCCCTCTCACTCCACCCCCTCTTTCTCTCCCTCTCTCAGGTCACTCCCTCCCATAACCTCTCCCTCTCTCAGGTCTCCCTCTCACTCCCTCTCTCTCCCACTCCCTCTCACTACCTATCTCCCAAGTCTCTCCCTCTCACCCCCTCTCACACTCTCAAGTATCTCCCTTTGGCACCCTACCTGCATAAATCTCTCTTTCTCTTCATCTCTCTCTCCCCACTCTCTCTCCCTCTCTCTCAATTCTCTCTCTCCCTCTCTCTCAATTCTCTCTCTCCCCTCTCTCTCTCTCTCCCTCCCACCCTACCTAGCTAAGTCCCTCTCTCTCTCCCTCTCTCTCTCTCTCTCCCACTCCCTCTCTCTTAAACTCTCACTTCCACCCCCTCCCCTCTCCCTCTCTCTATCTCTCCCTCTCTTAAAATTCTCCCCCCCTATAAATACATACATAAATACATACATACAAGCATAATACATATGTACATACAATCCTACATACATACAAGCATACATGTACATGTGTAGATACACTCTTACATACATATAGGCATACATACAATATACATTCATTGATACATATAGGCATACATACATACATAAATACATAGATAGATGACATAAAAGCATACATGTACATACAAACATACAAATATATAAACATACATTCAATAGAGTAGCATTTAACATTAAGAAAGACATAACGTGAGCGTGTTATAACGCGCATACATTATATATTGCTTTGGGAATCCCCAAGCCTTGGGATTGGTATTTTCCTTGGAATACCAACCCAAAGGCTTGGAGGACATTCCCACTGACCAAAGACATGTTTTTGTAAATTCTACAATATTTCACATAATTAGGTTTTTGCTCACTGTCAAGATTGCACGTGGTTCAATATCAAACAAATCAAACATTTGGGTAATGTTAGGTTCTCTCTTAGCTATCCAATTATGTATTTTTTTTCACTTTTTGACAATGTTAAGCCTTTCATCCATAATTTATTTTGTTTGTATGTCTCTTTTTTGACAAAAATAAATGTTTGGTGTTTTTTTTCGTTATAAATTAACTATTCATCAAATTTTCAAATAAATTACATTTTTAGAAACTAGACTTCATTCTACAATTTTTTTTAAAATAAAATAAAATCAATTAGTTTCCAAAATTTGTAGGGGTAGCATGGCCAAAATTCTATTTTTCAGGAAGTGTCTACTTCGAAAATTAGTAAAAAAATAAATATTCATTAAAAATTATCAGAAAAATCATGCATCAACTACATACTATTAGCTAACTTCTGATCGTTGCAATTTTATAAATACTAAAAAAAAGTTCGCCATACGAGGGTCGTACAAGAGTTGCTATGTTATGTTTTTCTGACAAAAATAACACCAATTTGTGTATGTCCCTCTTTTGAACCCCTTAATCTCAACCATTTTCAAAATAAATTAGTAGTTTAGAAAGTAGACTCAGAGCACTTTGATCCTTGTTTTTGTTCCATCTCAAAATTTTGAGTGTAACTATCATCAATTTCACATCCAACGTCAATATTTCCTAATTAAAAAAAAAAAATGAACCATGGAAGCATTAGCACCAACAATAGAAACCCCCCATAATGCGGAAAGGGAGAGCCAAGATAGGTTCATTAAAACTCTATCACCAAGAAATGCATGTAGGAGAACCAAGAACATCTGAATATGCACAAAAGAGTATGTGCAACTGAAAAATGGGTGTGCAAACAAGGCGCACACACATGAAGAGAGAATCACTAGGATATACTGTTGTCGTGGAAGGAACACTCACTTGAAAAAGGTGTGATGGAAAGAAAGGGACTCATAACCCACCCATGGAACTTTATATCATAGTGTGAGTAAAAAAGGTACAACATGATGTGCAAAATCCACAAAAAGCAAGTACAATAGTGGCACTTTATTTCAATGCATCTACAAAAGATAAATTGCATGCAAAGGATGCTCAAAATGTCCAAATTATAGGAAAGAATACTAAAAATACAAGTAGAATAGCCTAAAAAAGTCATCCTACGCAAAAAAAATAAAAAATCTAAGAGCTAAAATGTCTAAATAATTCACCAGAATATGCAAATAAAAAAAAATTAATTGAAGAAAAATCTAGAAAAATTACATGAATAGCTACAAAGGCTCTAAAAGATCCTTCCAATTCCATTGGAATCATTGAAAATGGAGAAACAAGTCAAAATTTGTGAGCTTAGGTGTGAAAAAAACACCTATGACTTTGATAGGTGATAAAATGTACCAGCAAACAAATCTGAGATAAAATGAGCACCATTGGATATTGCTCGAAACCAGTTTTTTGGCAATATCTTGTTCACCAAATGTTGATATTGTATACCCAAGTTATAGATGAGAGAAAATAATTGCTTTTTTAGGGTGAAAGGGAGCTTAGAGGGGGCTTTGGGGTGTTCGTACCACTTACATCATGCTAAAAAATTAGCAAAATATTCAAGGAATATTCCTTGTGCCCAAACAATTTGGTCTCTACGCAAAAAATCAATGAATGAAATATTTTGCAAGAAAAAATAATATGCCAAAGGAAAATGGAATATTCAAGGAAATTCGTCAACCAAAATAAATGGATGCCACTAGAATTTTCTTAGAAGTGGTGAAAGAAAGGCCCAATTTTTTTAAAATTTCATTGATGAGTTTACTGGTCGGTCTTCTAGCCAGTGCATGTTTATTCACAATTCTAACATGGTACCAAAACTACAAATAGTAATCTTCTATATATTCTCAACTAAAAACAAATATAGAATGAACCTCAAGAGTATTCAAGTGTTCGAGTGATAATACAATGAGGGTGAGTTCTTTATAGGAGCAACCCTAAAAGATAAAGATATTAGATCATGACAAGTGACAATATCCTATGTGATAAAACAAAACGATCTAATACAAGATCACTCTAGTTAATTAAAAAATATTCCTAAGTTGAGCTTAAGTGTATGAAATGAATTAGCCTAATAATCAATTAAAAATTAATTAAGTATTAGCTAATACATGATTAATCTAACATTTGCATAATCATTCATATTGGCATATGGAAAGATGAGGATTTTCTAGAATGTGTTAATCTGAACTACTATTAAAATGTGTCATTTGTGTGTTAGTGGGAAAAGGAAATAAATCAATGTTTACAATTATTATTTCATGAGTAAATTTTAGTGGTGGGATTATTTAAAACATGAATACTTAATATGAAGAATATGAGCAAGCATTACTTGTGGTCTATCTTAACATATTAAGGGATTATCTATTTTAGAGTTCTCACAAAGAACCCATCAATGAAGGTTATTCAAATAATATCATATATTGATTAGACATTAGGCATTACATGGGCATTACAAACCATTTGTATCACATGAGACATTACATAGTAAAAGCATTGATCTTAGAGGCTCATTCTCTTTTGGTATACTTCAAGTAATTGATCCAACTCATTAATATGTTGTTTCAATTACAGATATTTCATCTCTTTGAGAACTATCCTCTTTTATAAGATTTTGAAACTATTTTCAAACCACTTAATCTTTTCTTCGTATTATTTATTTTTCTATTTGATTTTCACCAATTCTTCTTCAAAAATGTCTTTCTTCACACATTAAATATTCATTTTCTTTCTTCACCCTTTTGTCAATCTTTCTATTTGAAATAAATGAAAATTTTCAGTTAATTAAATTCAAATCACACAAAAATGATTTAAAATAATATTTGTATATATCTTATGAGGAATATTATGATATTGAATATATTGAAACAAGTTCTGATTAAAAATCCTCTCCTAAATTAACAACTTTCAATTCACATGAAACTACACTTACTAAACACTACGTAAACTTCATGAATCGCTATAAACACTACAAAATCTTCAACTAAAACATTTCCATAAAACCTTTTAGTATTACATCATTACAACTACACCAACCCCTCAAAAAAATAAAATCCAACAAATCTATTCTAACTAAAATTTAACACACTTCACATAGAATAAAAATGGTCTCCTTTAAAGAATGTCAAATGCTCAAATCTCAAATCATTGTTCATTTTTGAGGGGGACTTTAGATTACCATAAGAGTGGTCTAAAAGCTACTCAGACCACCATTAACATGAATACTTAATAACCAGTCAAATGAGAAGAAAAGACTTGTGATTCTTTGCACATTTACTAGTGTGAGAAGTAAAATGTGAGTGGAGTTTTCATTTTCAAACATATAAAGCAGCAAAATGGCAGATATGAAAAGGAGCGTTTACCTACCATTGATTTAGACATGCACTTGGAAGGGTGTGAGAATACCTCCCCCCTGTTTGCAAAGAATAGTGAGCTCAAATAGTGAAGGTTGGGCAAAATATTTTAATCTTAAAATAGTTCAAACGGTGGATGGGAAGTTAATCCCGTAATCACAATTCTCATCTCCCAATAGGCTGAGGCATTTTAAGCCATTGTTTTGTTTTACACGTACTACAGTGGTGGGCCCGCATATGGTAAATGCCAATGTGAGAGCATTACGTGCTTGGTGTAGTTAGACATATTAAATATTTATTTGGAGAAAAACAATATGAGAGACATTAAAATATATAAGTAGTAATATAGATATTTTAAATATATTTAAGAGTAATGATAAATATATTTTAATAATTTTATTTATTTCAAAATTATAAATTTTAAAAAATATTGTTTTAGACAAAATTTTAATTATTTTATTTATTTAAAAGTTATTTTATTTTATATAATTTTTTCACTTGAAATTACTTATTTAGAGAGTTATTTTATTTCACTTATGTAAAATATTTTGTTTTATTTAATTTGACTTATTTTTATTTTTTCTTAATATATATTTTAAATATATTCAATCATGACATGACACTGTATGTCTTGTTATCACAACACAATGTCTCTAAATGATTAAAAAATAAAAAGTAAAAGATAAATATATATTATAAATTGATTAATTTTTATTTAGTAGATAGATTATTATTTATTTTAAAAATATAAAGACATCAAAATTTCAAAATATTAATTAATCCTACAAATGAAACTATTTTAAAATGATGTAGATCTTGGGGGATGGCCCAACTAGAAAAGACAACCAACTACTAATATGCAATTGACAACTTAAAGTAATAAAATAAAATAAAAATCTCCAACCATAACATAATATCCACACAAGAACAATAGATTGTTAGAGTAAAGGTTTTAACTTAATTATGTTAATTAAGTTACCTTTATTCCTCTCTTAAGATTTCACTTAGTTTGCATAATGTGACATTTAATAATTAATAATAATTATATTAATTATTAAATGTCTACCTATTAGGGTTTCTTTAGGGTTGCACAATCTCTTTTCATAAGGATTCATCTTTGTATTATTTTACTCTCTCTGATTAATACATATTTTTAGCTTTCAGAGCACCCTTGTTTTTTCGTCTCCAATGTCTTCTTTTGTGACAGGTTATTTGCATGCAGGTGATCTTCGGGGTTTGTGAAGTTGGCTTTCACAACTTCTACATGGTATCAAAGCTCTAAACCTGTGCTGTCCTGTTCGGTTTTTGAAGATTTCAAATTACAGAGTTTTTATTTATGTGCAAGGGTTTCAAGCTACAGCCATTTTTTGCCAGATCAAAGGATTTGTCCATCATTTTTTGAGAGATTTTGACTTTTCTCTCTCAAACGGTGCATGCTAATGCAAAACAGACATCACAAATGCGCTTAGAAGACCCCAAAACCCCTATTTTCATATAAAATATGATAGGGTTTGCTGAAAATTGGTTTATTTAAGTTTTTGGGGTTTTCCAAAAATGTTGTCAGAAAAATCCATACGAACACCTCGATTTTTGTGCAAGTTTGCCTCGATTTTTGTGCCATATTTTTTTGGCATCTGAAACTTTTTTGAGTTACCTCAGTTTTTGTGCCATTTTTGCTTCGATTTCCATGTCTTCTTGATTTTCGTACTACCTCGATTTTGTGCCATGAAGTTTTGATGTATATTTTTCCAATCAAAGTCAGATGATGATTTTTGCACTTCGGGGGGCATATCTTTTGCGTCTGGACTCCGTTTTGCGCAAACAAATAGGGGTTGGAAAGGTGTGTCAGTGCTCTTTCTAGATTTGTAGTCTATTTAATCAGAAAATTTACCAGGTATATTTTATTCAGCTTTGTGTGTTTTACACTTTGCATAATTACTTGGACATTCTGGCACCTACATGGGATCTATTTGTGTGGGATGGATTATGTTGATATGATTTATTATGGTTGAGAGTTTCAATTTCTAATTTTTTCATTTGAGTGAGTATAATGGGTTTTTCTACTCACCCTTCAGTTGTATTTTTGGATAAGGATAATTATGAGTCATGGGCAAAGGGCATACTTACACATTGTAAGTGGCTCAATATTTTGCCTTATTTATATGATCTCATACCTGCACAAGACACATCAAGGGGTTTATTAGCATGGGTTATTATTCGAGATCATATTGTAGGGGTTATTGGTTGTAGTGTTGATTTTGACACTTTGTGTGCTTTATCTGACATTCGCTGTCCTCACACACTTTGGAAAAATCTTTGGGAGATTTTTGGAGACCCTAATATCTCTCCATTTCCAAAGAATCCCACTGCAAATTGTCGCATCCCTCTTACAGATGTAGATTTCATACCCTATGATAATTGTACTCTAGAGGAGCTTGAGTATCTTACAGGTCTTGCATGTGCTGATGGTTCAGAGACTTGTATTCATGTTCCCACTCTTCAGACTGAGACTTCATTAGCATCTCCTATTGTTCCTGATTCAGTGCAGTAGGGCATCATTCACCTTCTAGACATAGCTATTTTGGACTCTTATCTTTTAGACATATCTTTCTTGTTTGTTGAGTCCTATATTGCAGATTTGGAGGATTATTTTGAGAACATTCATCTCCTCTACCTTGACAGTCAGGTTATTATTGTATGCCCACCATTATTAGTGCATTCAAAGGTTGCATTTCAAGATTCTCCACATCAGTTTGGATTTGACATCATTTGTTTCAGTTCCGATAGTGATATTCTTCAGCATCTAATCATGGCACACATCTTGAGACAGATTGGTTCATCATTCTTCATAGGGTTTCTTCGACATCATCCTTTGGATCCATTTCTTCCCAAGGGGAGGAATATCATTTGCCGCTTCAGGATCTCTTTTTGGATTCTACATCAGGCATCTACCATTGTGACAGGAGTTTCTTCATTGTGGGGGGGCCTTCTTCTCTCTTTCTATCTCTCCTATGGAGACCATTGTATATGTACTTATATGATAGAAGCTGTCTATGGCGGGTATCATGTAATCCACCTCCAATCCTTCTTTCATTAGTGCATTGCATTCCTTCTTTGCATTCTATTTTGGGGAGGAGTTTTATTCCCACTGGGTTTTCTCCTTTACCCCGTTTCATTTAGTTTGCATTGCTTTTGTAAATGGGTACCTGATCAGGCCTAGTTGTCGGGACCCATGTTTACTTTCATGCATTGTAGTTACCTTTGCTTTCTTGCACATGTTTGTAGCTGCACTCTTGCTCATCTTAAGGAGGGGTGTTAGAGTAAAGGTTTTAACTTAATTATGTTAATTAAGTTACCTTTATTCCTCTCTTAAAATTTCACTTAGTTTGCATAATGTGACATTTAATAATTAATAATAATTATATTAATTATTAAATGTCTACCTATTAGGGTTTCTTTAGGGTTGCACAATCTCCTTTAATAAAGATTCATCTTTGTATTATTTTACTCTCTCTGATTAATACATATTTTCAGCTTTCAGAGCACCCTTGTTTTTTGTCTCCAATGTCTTCTTTTGTGACAGGTTATTTGCATGCAGGTGATCTTCGGGGTCTATGAAGTTGGCTTTCACAACTTCTACATAGATTAATCTATGTTTTTTTAAATTAGAGTAATATAAAATATTTTAAACATCAAGAACCTTCACAAACACTATGGCTATCTCCTTTTATAAGAGTATACTATTTGCATATACTTCACATAGTGCGATCAAATAGAACAACATTATATTATTTTTAATGTCTACTCTATATATCCATAAACCTCCCTTTCCAAACCAACTTACTGACCTTCCATTTTATTTCTAAAAATTCTAATATAATCAATTAGAATGAGATGTCTTTAGCTCCCCCATTTTTTCATTCTTTCTTTTACAATAAAGCCTCCATGCCTTTCAATCCTAGCCTTTTCTTTCTTTTTTTTTACTATCTCCACTTCAACACTACCTAGTTTCCTACATGCCTCTTTTCCAAATGTGAAAATATCTTCCAAAAATAAAATATATAATTACCTCTAACATCCTTTTCTTTGGTAATATTTATCTCCTTGAACTAAAGGTACTCTTATCCATGATAGTTGGTGCTATCTTTGGATATCGTATATATATTCCCTTTAGAATCATGGAATTCAAGATAATTGTAAGAGAAATTTATTAATTAAAGTTCAAAATAATATTATTATTTATTTATCCACTTTTAAATACTTCTAGTCTATAGAAGTTGAGGAAATAAAACCTCATTGTAGCCCAGTGACCTCTGCAAGCGAAGAATACCTGTTACAAGGAGAAGCAAAGAGAAGCAACAAAGAGAACAATGAAATATGCTCAAAGATGTGGAGCTCTATATTCACAAATCTATGAAAAGAATAATGATACAAAAGAAATATTTCAACCACATATAGGTCAAAAAACTCTAAAAAGGAAAACCCTAGGCTTGCACATTAATAATTAATAAAATAATTAATTATTATGCACCTAATGTTAGCTTAAGCGTAAAAGAGATAAAGGGAACTTTAATTAATTAAACAAATATTGTTTAATTAATCAGTTAAATAACCAATTACTCTAACACCCCCCCTTAAGCTAGACTTAGGGAGAAGCTAAAACCTAGAAGAAGCTACTGAAAGAAAACAACAATGGGTGCCAGCAACAAGGCCAGATCAGGTACCCAAGTACAAGAAAATCTCTATGAAACAGAGAAAGGAGAAAACCCAATGGGAAAAAACTCCTCTCCAAAAAGAGATAGAAAAACATGCTGAAAGAAATATGAAGGAAGGAAGGCCTCATAAAGACCCCCCAAGGACAACTTCCTTCACCTCGAGCATAGATCACAACTAAAGATAGCGCGGTGATGCAAAAGGCTTCATGAAGATGTCAGCAACTTGCTTGACAATGAGAATATACTCCAAGATGAGAGAACCATCTTGAATCAACTGTCTGATGAAATGCATATGAATCTCAATGTGCTTCATCTATTGATGCTCCACCGGGTTGCGAGATATGTGTATAGCACTCTGATTGTCACACCAAAGAATAGTGAGACTATTAGGAGTAAAACCAAACTCAGTCACCAACTGTTGAAGCCATAAAATCTCCTGACTAGCGAGCACAGCAGCTCGGTACTTAGCCTCTATAGATGATAATGCATGAGCAGACTGCTTCTTGCAAGACCATGTGATAGGACCAGAGCCAAGATAGAAAAAAAATCCAGAAGTAGACTTCCAATCATTAACATCACCAACCCAATCTGAGTTAGTGTAGCCAACAATGTGAGGATCCCTTGATGTGTAGTGAATGCCATAAGAACTGGTGCCCTGAATGTACCTCAAAATATGTTTGGCAGCTTGCCAATGACTCTCATGAGGATCATGGGAGGATCGAGAGACAAGGCCAACCGCAAAGGAAAGATCAAGACGAGTGTGAGTCAAGTACAACAAACTACCAACCAACTACCTGTAAAGTTTAGAATCTACAGAAGGAGTGAGGCAAGGAGTAGTCAAAACAACCCATGACTGAAAAGGTGTGGGGGCAGGCTTGCAATCAAGCATGCCAAAGCATTGGAGCATATCAAGAGCATACTTCTGCTAGTAAATGGAGATCCCATTAGAAGACTGAACTACCTGAAGACCAAGAAAATAGTGCAGAAGACCGAGATCTGTCATCTCAAACTGCTCCATCAAAGCTTGTTGAGCATGCTAAATCATAGAGGATGAGCTACCTATGATGAGGATTTCATCAAAATATAGTACAAGAATCAGGATCTCACCCTCAAGATTATGAATATAGACAGTTTGATCGAAATGATAATGTGTGAAGCCAGTGGAGAGCAAAAAAGAGTCCATCTTCTCATACCAAGCCCAAGGGGCCTATTTGAGACCATATAATGAACGTTGAAGTCGGAAAACCAAAGAAGCATCTTGCACAAATCCCTGAGGCTGCTCCATATAGATCTCCTCCTGTAGGTCACCATGGAAGAAATCACTCTTCAAATCCATCTGAAAAATGGGCCATTCCCGAGAAGCTGCAAGTGATAGTATAAAGCGAATAGAATTCATCTTAGCGAGAGGGAAAAATGTCTCAGAGTAATCAATACCCTCAACCTGGGAGAAACCCTTCACAACAAGACATGCTTTGTACTTATCAATAGAACTATCTGCACCGAACCATCTTTCTACCCTTAGGAAGAGGACAAAGATCCCAAGTATTATTCTTCATCAAAGAAGAATACTCCTCCTCCATAGTACTATCCCACTCAGAGTGACCTGTCACCTCTGAAAACTTTTGAGGATCCTCTAAAAGAGCATGACTCAAAAGACTAGAACCCGCAATATGAGAACGGGTGGGATGAGTGTCTGAAGGATCACTTGCCATAGATCTTGCTGCCTCAATAGTAAAGCGAGCCCATTTGGGCATCTGAGGTGGAGCAAGTGGAGGTGGAGATGGGGGATCATCAACATCCTCATCAAAATCATCCTCAAAATAATCCTAAAGAGCTGTAGTGGGAGGAGTAGGTAGTGAAGTAGACACTGGAGATAGGGTATCAACTGTAGGAAGGCGCTCATCAAACTGGACATCCTGTCGAAATAGTACCTCTCTGGAATTAGGATCAAACAACTTGTACGCCTTAACATCCTCATAGTAGCCGATAAAAATGAGGGGTCAACTCTTCCTCTCCATGGCTCTTTTCTGAGCATCAGTAATAAATGCCCATGCCTCACTACCAAATACTCAAAATGATGAAACATCGGGCTTGTCATGAGACAAAGCCTCAGGAGTCATATGTCGAATTGCCTTATGAGGCATCTGATTTTGAATATAGTTGGCACAATTAACTGCTTCAGCCAAAAAAGATGAATCCATGGACCTGGACTGAATCATACAATTTTCCATCTCCCATAAAGTCATGTTCTTTCTCTCAGCAACACCATTCTACTCAGGGGTGTAGGGAATAGTAAACTGATGATGCAAACCATGCTCAGTGCAAAAATCTCTAAAATCCTGATTCACATACTCCCCCCCATTATCTGTACGTATCCGCCGAATAGAAAGGCCAAACTACTTCTCTACAAATGTCTTGAAGATTTGAAAGGAATCAAAGACATCAAACTTGTACTTAAGAAAGTACACCCATGTGCATCTTGAGAAGTCATCAATGAATGTGAGTACATACTTGGCCCCCAAAAAAAGAGTGGGAAATGACATGAGTTCACTATGAATCAACTCCAAGGGTGCCAAAGTATGAGTGGCACTTCCCTTTGGAAATGGATCCCTGTGATGCTTTCCAAGCACACAACCATGACAAACACCATCTATGTAGGAAATCTGTGGAAGACCAAGAACAAGTGCCCGTGTACTCATCTGCTGAAGATATATGTAATTGACATGACCCAAACACTCATTCCAAAGCTTACTCACTGAATCTGCATGTGCTATAAGAGATGAACATGTATCCTTAGAAAGCTCAAATCCATCAAATCTGTAAAGATGAGATGTAGTATCAACACTCCCTGTAGCCACAACAATATCAGAGTCATGGAGGTCCCAAATAACCACATCATGTGGTGAGAACTCAACTATTTTACTAGAGCCAGAATGGAAAATCTGATAAATGGATAGGAGGCTCATCAAGATGGCGGGGACAACCCGAACATCCTGTAGAGTGCCCCCATCCAAAGAGACAGAACCTGAACCCAAGACTGAAAGTTGTGAAGAGTCACCCACTACAATTTGTGAAGTACCACAAGAGGCAAGAGAAGTGACCAACTGTTGAGTGTGATTCATATGGTGAGAAGCACCAGAATCTAAAATCCAAGTGGACCCATAGGTCGATGCTCGAGCAGTGAGAGCATGGCCTTTCCCTATGGAAGGAGAAGATGACTGAGGTGAGGAGATGTTATGCTGCTGCATGGCTTCCTCTAAAGCCTCTAATTGTTTCCAACACTTGGAAACTGGATGTCCTTCCTTGCCACAGAAGCTACAAGTGTCTCCTAATTTTTGCTTAGTCTTGGAGGAAGACTCGCCAGACTTTGAAGATTTCCCATGTTTTGGATTAAGTGGTGGTTTAGAATCAGACTTAGGAGGAGGTTTGGAGGAATGCTCACTGCCTGCAAAATCTTTCTTGGGCTTTGGTTTCTAGTTATGTTTCTCCTTACATGATTGAGCAACCAATGCTTTGTTCTTTGATCCTTAGAGCATATCCATCTGAGAAAGGTGTGACTGCTCATGAGACAAACACTCACAAGACACATCAAAGGTAGGCATGGTAAAACTAGCACCCAGACCATCCATGGTGGAATAGAAGGAAGAAGCAAATATCTAAAATGGACCATGAAGATTCAAAAGAATTAAGTAAATGCACTATGTGTCTAACTTATTCTTGCCACAACCCTGTAAAATAGTGCGGATAGTTTTGAACTTGTTCAAAAAATCCTCAATAGTGGGAGATGATTCAGGTAATAGTGAAGTTAGCTCTGCCTCAATTTGTAATGCTCATAACTCATTAATGGCCCCAAAAAGTGTCTCAAAATTCAACCACATGGCTTGAGGAGTGACCAAAGCATCAAGGTGAAACAAAAGACTGTCTGAAACGTGCATGGATAGCAAACCCATAGCTTCATCCATCTTTTTCTTGTGCTGCATAATATCAAAAGGACGCTGCAACTGAGGTCGATCCTCATCTAAACAAGACCACAACCCTCGTGACCTAAGTAGCCTCATCATGTGAGACTTCCAGGTGTGATAGTTGTGTGATGTGAGTAACTCAACTGAAGAGTCTGCCATGAAACCCTGCACCTATACTTGCTTGTGTTTTTTATTATTATGTGATCTTTTAGAATAGATAGAAGATGCATAAGGGTTTGATTTTTTGAGAGTTTTGGTGTTTTGGTTTTCTGATATAAATGACAGAAAGCAAAAAAAAAACACCCCCCATAAGAGACAAACCCAAACCCTAGTACAAACTAAGAAAGAGGAAGCAATGCATAAGCAAAAAATACTTCAAAACAAATTCTTATGTACCTGGTAAAAATTCTAATAAAAAAATCACATATCTGAATAGAGCATGTTGAGAGCTTTCCAACACCTATTCGTTTTTGGAAAAGGGAGTCAGTTTGCACCTTCTATGGCTCCGAAAGTGAAGAAAAAAAACCCTACTTTGACTAGAAAAATAATAATCAGACTGGTAAAATTTTTGAAAAAATTCTACACCATCAGATCGGTGTCAGAATCATCTTTCCAACACCTATTTGCATTCAAAAATCCGAGCTAAAATGCCCGAGATATGCCCATTTGAAAGAGAGGTGCATAAAAAGGTGTTGGATAAAAAAAATAGCCCTCAAGGGCTCAAATCCGGTGGCCCCTGATCATATGGACGGACTAGGGGGTTGGTGCGTAGGTGGTGGCACATGGGTGGCATGCAGGTGGTTGGTGGAATGCAGGTGGTGTGTGAGTGGCACGTAGGCGACACGCAGGCGACGCGTGGGCGGGGCACGAGCCAGCGGCATGATGGTTGTTGCGGGGCCATGGCCAGTTGTTGGCACTGGTGGAGGTGGCTGTCGGGCAAGTCACCAGTGGCGGCACGGTGACAAAAAAAAAAAAACCTTAGTTTTTTTTATTTTCTTTGCGATTTTTTTGTTGCGGATGTCGTGCCCTGGGGCTGTACAGCCTTAGGGCAAAGTGTTTTTTCCTTCCTAATCGACTGTAACCAAAATCGATGAATGAACAGTCAATTTAGGGGTTTTTGGATGCTATGAATCCAACGGTGAGGTCCGTTTAGACTCAAAGTGAACCCAAAAAATGCAATATGCCGGATCACCAAAAAATATTGAAACCCTAGACCTGCTTCCAATGCAAAAAATTCTCAAAACAAGAACAAGTAGCTACAGATCTGAAGCTTTGATACCATGTAGAATTTGAGGAAATACAACTTCATAGTAGCCCAGTGACCTCTACAAGCGAAGAACACCTGTTACAAGGAAAAGCAAAGAGAAGCAACAAAGAGAACAATGAAATATGCTCAAAGATGTGGAGCTCTATATTCACAAATGTGTGAAAAGAATAATGATACAAAAGAAAGATTTCAACCACATATAGGTCAAAAAACCCTAAAAAGGAAAACCCTAGGCTTGCACATTAATAATTAATAAAATAATTAATTATTATGCACCTAATGTTAGCTTAAGCGTAAAAGAGATAAAGGGAACTTTAATTAATTAAACAAATATTGTTGAATTAATCAAGTAAATAACCAATTACTCTAATATAGTCAACCAATGGTGCTCTTATATCAAATACCCTAGTTAGGAGAAAGCATGACCTCCATGTCATGAAACTCAAATGATTTCCTCTAAGGAAAAGCTACGATGAATAATCTTACAAGAACTAATTCATGTAGAATCCTTAAAAGTTCTATCCTTCCATTTGACTAGATACTCTTTACCTCTAATTTTTTGACACCTCTAGAGTTGATAATTGAATAAAATTATTCTTTTTTTTGTGTATTTGGTGTCATCAATCAAGAAGTTACATATCTACACCATTATTTCCTTTATGTGTTTTGATTTGATGATAAAGGTAAGTTTATGTCACAATGAAGATTTTTGAAAATTATAATTCATATAATTTTTTTATTTCATATGTATTCATAGAAAAATTCTTCAACACCATGCATTCCCCAAAAAAATTAAACTTATGTTGTTATAGGTACTCTTTTGGAAACTTAGTTTTACTTAAATGAGAAAGAATATGTTACCAACCTAGAAATTTGTTATCCTCTTCTTTAAATTTATATGTTGTGTATATTTGGTGGTAGTTTTCTCATTTTTTTTCGTGCACTTGATGATGCAATTATTTTACATATTTGGAAAATAATTCTCCTTATAAACTAAAATTTCTCACATCCATACATTGCAACTTAGCTACACCCCTCAAAGCATGCACATACACAATTTGAAAGGATCTCTTTCTAGTTCTCTAATTAATTGAGTTGTTATGAGAAAATTTCAACATGTATGAGGACTAAATCCTAGCTCCCTATTTTGTCTCCTACAAGACAATTGAATAAATTTTCAAGGCTTCTATTCACCACTTATGTATAAGCATTAGATTGTGGATGATATAACTTAAACTAAGATGCAATTATATGCTCAATTTTTTGTATAATGTCCTCCAAAAATGGCTAATAAATATGGTGATCAAATATTATGTTCCTTATTAATGCATGCACTTAGACCACTTTCTTGAAAATAAGTTTTCTACATTTTTAATATCATTATAGTCCTCTTACATTTAATAAAATAATCCATTTTATAATATCTATTTGTAATTAAAAAAATGGAGTCATTCGCCTTTTGAGTCCTAGGTAGGCCTAAGATAAAATGCATACTTTTATGCTCACATAATCTCTCTAGAATAGACAATGGCATAAAAAAGCCACTATTTTGGCTTTTCCCTTTTGTAAGCTAGCATATTGCACAACATTCTATGTACATCTTTACATTTGTTTCCATTTTGGGCTAGTAATATATTTGATTTAGTTGTAAATCACTTATTATTCCTAAAGTTTCCTACCAATATACAATTTTGTATCTCTTTGATTAATTTCTATCATAGAACCTTGAGGCACATACAATTGTTGTCCCCTAAATAGTGAACCTTTTTAAAGGAAATAATCAAACCACAAAGACATGTAAATGTTAATTGGGTTTGTATACACTACTCAAGCTTCTTTAAAATTTGTATCATCTTTGTATAAATCCTTCATGAACTTGGTGCCCATTACTTCTACTTTCATTTCATGTAACAAAATATTTCTTCTACTCAGTGTATTAGCAATCTCATAGGACTTCCCAATCATATGCTTAATTACAAATATATAAATTTGAATAAATTTTACTCATTTCACATGACATTAATTTAAATTTCCTTGATTATTTATCTACTTGAAGTCTTGGTTAATAATTTACAAGATAAATTCCTTACAAATAGTGATGCCACTTCTTGAGAGATTGTATTTTGACATATAATTCTTGGTGATAGATCAAAATTTCCTTTCAAGATTATTAAGATTATCACTATAATATTTCCTTCCTAACTTAGAAAAAAACATATTGATATCCCACTTAAATCACAATCAACTTGGAAGATTTTGTTAAAATTTTAAAAGGCTAGTATGGGTTAGTTAGTAACCTGTTATTTTAAAACCTCAAAACCCCTTTTGTGTTGCTTTTGATAGAGGAAAACATGAGTTTTATAGGGACCCAAAACCACAAAGTTTACAAGCCATGAAAAGATAGATCAAAAGAAAATCCTAGATAAGAAAGGCAGCAAATAATAGATAAACAGAAAAGACCAGCAACCAAATACAAAAAAAACAATAAAAGGATAGCAAAAGACCAACGAAAACAAAACCAAGACTAACCTAGATACTTCAAGGTCTCAGCCACTTCAATTTCTAGGATGTCCATATCCTAGACCACCATCCTAAGATCTTGGGTCTCCAAAGGTGCAATGTCCTACCTTTTCTTCATGTTGGACCTAGTTCTCTTTGAAGGGCCCCAAATCCCTAGCTTTGTTTTTGTTCTTCTCAGCATCCAGATTCACAATTAAGAGTCTCAGAGCTGAGTGATGTTTGTTTTTTCTGCCAAATCTCTTAGGGAAATAGAGTTATTCTTAAAAATTATGTGATTGTGTTCAACAATGGCCTTCAGAGCTTCCCTGATTTTCTCAACCTCTCTTCCCAGGATCTCCCCATCCTTCTTAAGGATTTTGGTAAATTCCACCTCTTCCTGGATGTAATCCACTATGGCCATGTTCTCTTCTATCGTCCACAAAGGCTCAATCGGGTTCTGCTCCGCCATCTTGGTTTCCAGAATTTCCAATTTGCTATTCAGGGCTCTGTTTTTCAAGTTTAGGTCCTTAATTTCATGAAAGGCCCACTTTAGAATTTTGAAATTTTCAATTGCTTTGTTTCTAGCCAAAGAAAGAATATCACCATGAAAGTCCCTATTAGGTTCAATTTTTGGGTCATTAGGGTTCTAACCCCTTTGTATTGTTACTATCCATTTGAAATTCCTTATTTTACCTCCATATTTTTTTATGATTGGCACACATATTACACTAAAATTGTGAATTAATTTCCTATAGAAGCTAGCCAAACCATGGAACCTCTATCTTCGAAGGTATATTCTAGATTTGGCTAATCCCTTAGAGATTTCACCTTTTGGGGTTCATCTTCAATATATATTAAGATATAAAAAATCCCAAATAAACTACTCCCTGTTCATAATACTACACTTCTTCAAATAGACTACAAATGTTTCTTCCTTTAACCTCTCTAGTACTTTCTTCAAATGAAAAATATAATATTCTTTCATCCTACTAAATACAAGAATATGATCAAGATACACAATCATAAACTTACCAAATTATAATAGTTGTGTGTCTTCATTCATAATACCCATAAAGGTACTTAGTGTATAGGTTACTTAAAAATTAATCATAAGAAACTCATGAAACCCCTCTTTTGATTTGAATATATTGATCCATTCATCATCTTCTTGAATTAATATTTATTATGTCTAATTTTATGATCTATCTTGGAAAAGTACTTTGATCCACTTAAAAATTAATTATTTCATTCATGCATGGTAAGGAACACTAATATTTGATTATTATGTTGATAGATGAAGAGTCACTACATTTCCTCCACTCATCACTCTTTCTAGTGCTAACATTACTACTATTCATACAACAAATCTAGGTTGAGGTTCTATCTTATTGAACCTTTTTCAAGAAGATCTCAATTGTCAAATTGCTTATTTATTTTTCATTAGATTCAACTATAAATGTTACCTTTTGTAGAATAACAAACCTTGGCATTAAATCCATTTGATGGTGAATACATTCTATTAGCAATAATACTTTTAGAAGATCATTATATATGATCTCATTATATTCTTTTAGTAACTTCTTTACTTCAACTAGTATGCCACTTGTTTTGTCATCCCAACTTATAGTGCATTAAGTATGATGGTCAAAAATTATCCCGCCCTCTTTATCATGTTTAATAATTATTTTTCAAAGATTAATTATTTTTTCTTTCTATTATCCACTTTCTTTTTAGGTTCCTTCAAAGGTGCCAAAATGAACTTTGTCCATTATTTTTGATCAAAAATGACAAGTTGATTATGACAATCAATAAAGACATTGGGGGCCACAATCTTATAGACCAGTGATAGATGTTAGGCATCAATTGCCTTCTCATCAAATAAATAGATCAATATGGGTCCCAAAAAGAACTTGACCATGCCTTTTGCATCATAAATAGGAACCCTTTGACTTATGGGAAGATGATCGAGGTGTTCAAAACAAAAATAAAAAAAACCCTATTCCTTCCAACTTGAAATATAGGGTTTCCTCAAAAGATCGATGGAAGGATGATCAAATCCCTTCTCAGAAAGTTCATGTGATTAATTAGGTGCTCCCTTCAATCCAAGTACACATAATCGATTTTCTAATTTGCAAGATTGGGACAAAGAGAAAAATGATGAGAAAGAAACCTATACCAACTCAACCAAATCTAAGAAGATTTGATCCTTGGATCAAGGAAAGAATCTAGAAATGGCTCATAGATCTAAAGAGGTGGAGTCAGTTTCCATTGGTTGTTTATCATTGCACACTCGCCCATAAAAGGTCTCTATGGTTGGTAAGGTAGGGAATCCTTCATCCTCCCTAAAAGTTCATCATGCTTAACTATACAAACAATATCAAGGGAAAGAGGAAAAAAATGCTCAGAACAAGGATGGTCAGCCCTTGGAGAAGCAACAAGCAAGGCCTAAGAAGAAAAAAAGGCAACAGAAGAAGCACTCCTCATCAAAGGGGAAGAAATCTATTCTAAAGAATGAAGGAAAGTTGCAATGGCAACGAGTCTTGGAGAAGAAGCAAGCATGCACAATGGAGGTTATAGAAAAACAAGGGAAGATGGTCCAATCTTCAAAGGTTAAAAAATTCCAAGCTCCTAAAAATCCCAATGTAATAGTTACTTTGTCTAAAGAGCAACTACAACCTCAAATTTCTGATCTTCGGTGAAGAGAACTGATCTATAAATTCTGGAGTCTAAACCTTAAAATTTCCTTCCTTAAAGAATTGATTTTCGAAGAATGGAAAGGGGCCATTAAATTTTTCTACCTAGATCAAGAGAGGTATTTTTCTGGTTCTTCTTGAGTCTAAGGGACAAAGAGATGAAAATTTTAAAGTCAAATCATGGGTCTTTCAGGGTTCTAGGTTGTTTATGCAACCTTGGTATCCAAATTTTAGAGCTCAGGACTTTATTGTTAAGTTTATACCTTTTTGGATTCAATTGCCTTCTCTTCCCCTTGAATACAAAGAGCTCCATCTTATTGAATTTTTACCAAACCAAGTTGGAATCTTCCTCAAGCATGATAGAGTCTCCTTCAAAGACCCATCTAAATCGGTTAGATTTTGTGCTCTATTAGATGCCTCCAAAAAATTACCATATAAAATTATTGTTAAATCTAAATATGGGATGTGGATACAAGATATCCTTCTTGAAAACATGGAATTTGTGTGCTACAAATGTCATCTAGTAGGTCATTCAGGAGTCTCCTATCTTGAGGAAGAAATTTTGATGGACACCTTCCAGAAGAAAGATAAGCAATCTTTTCAGGCCAAGCAGGATAATTATATCCAAATCCAACCTTCTTTAGATCTAGTGGTAAGGAAAGAGAATCTTTTTATAAAATCAAATAGGCCAACTCTTAATAATCTTGTAGTTCCAATAAGCAAGAAGGTTAGTCTCATGCAACTTGTAAATTTAAGCTTAGGGGGGAATGTTAATATTTTAATGGTTCTTTCAAAGTTTCTTCAAAGCCTCCAATCGGTATTTTGGTATACTCTAGCATTTTCATGTAGTTTTCATCAGCAAATGGAATTTATAGCTAAATCTCTTATGTTTGATATAACTTTGATACCTCCTAATAAGGAGTGGCTTGATAAAATTTATCTTCAATATTATGATTCAAACGATAACGGAGACAAGGTATTGGATATGGATGAAGAATCATTATCAAAACTAGATTCTTTTGATAATCTTCTCTCTGAAGGCCTCTTGGAGGAGCTAGCAAATAAAATCATAATTTCTGAAGGTCTGACTAAAATGATAGAGTGGATGGCAGAGGAAGTCCTCAAAGAATCTCAGGATACTTTGAATATTGCATCAACATCCCTAACATCACATCATATCAATGATTTGGATAGTGTTTTTGATCTTGAAGAGGAGGATGCAGTTGATCTGATGCCCTCTTCAAACACTTCCATTAGTCAGATTTCTCGGTGTTCCCATGGTATTTTTACTGAAGAACCTCAATTTTTGCAGCAAGCTAAAAATGATAAAATATTGACGACTTTAGATAAGGGAGAGGGGAGTTTTTATTATACCCAGCTATTGGGA
>CM021103.1:88655328-88712040 GCA_007115665.2 Sequoiadendron giganteum | reverse complement strand
AAAAAAGGAGTGGAAAATGACATAAGGTCACTATGAATCAACCTCAAGAGTGACAAAGCGCGAGTGGCTCTTCCCTTCGAAAAGGGATCCCTGTGATGCTTGCCAAGCACACAACCATGACAAACACCGTTTGTGCATGAAATCTATGGAAGACCAAGAACAAGTGCCTATGTACTCATCTACTGAAGATATATGTAATTGACATGGTCCAAATGGTCATGCCAAAGCTTACTCACTGAATCTGCATGTGCTATAAGAGATGAACCTGTACCCTCAGAAGGCTCAAATCCATCAAATCTGTAAAGACGAGATGTAGTATCAACACTCCTAGTAGCCATAACCAAATCAGAGTCATGGAGGTCTGGAATAACCACATCATGTGGTGAGAACTCAACTATCTTACCAGAGCTAGTATGGAAAATTTGATAAATGGACAAGAGGTTTTTTGACATGTCAAGAACAACCAAAACGTCTTGTAGAGTGCCCCCATCCAAAGAGATAGAACCTGAACCCAAGATTGAAAGTTATGTAGGGTCACCCACAACAATCTATGAAGTACCATAAGAGGAAAAAGAAGTGACCAACTGCTGAGTGTGAGTCATATGGTGAGAAGCACCAGAATCTAAAATCCAAGTGGACCCATAGGTCGATGCTCGAGCAGTGAGAGAATGGCCTTTCCCTATGGAAGGAGAAGAAGACTGAGGTGGGGAGATGTGATGCTATTGCATGGCTTCCTCTAAAGCCTCTAATCATTTCCAACACCTAGAAACTAGATGTCCTTCCTTGCCACAGAAGCTACAATTGTCTCCTGATTTCTGCTTAGTCTTGGAGGAAGACTCACCAAACTTTGAAGATTTCCTCTGTTTTGGATTAAGTGGTGGTTTGGAATTAGACTTAGGAGGAGGTTTGGAGGAATGCTCATTGCCTAAAAAATCTTTCTTAGGCTTCGGTTTCTGCTTTTGTTCCTCCTTAGATGACTGAGCAACCAATGCTTTTTTCTTTGATCCTAAGATCATATCCATCTGAGAAAGGTGTGATTGCTCACAAGACAAACGCTCACAAAACACATCAAAGGTAGGCATGGTAAAATGAGTACCCAGGCCATCCATGGTGGAATAGAAGGAAGAAGAAAATATCTTAAATGGACCAAAAAGCTTAGAAAGGATCAAGTAAATGCACTTTGTGTTTAACTTATTCTTGCCACAACCCTGTAAAATAGTGTGGATAGTTTTGAACTTATTCAAAAAATCTTCAATAGTGGGAAATGATTCAGGTAACACTGAAGTCGACTCTGCCTTGATCTGTAATACTCAGAACTCATTAATGGCCCCAAAAAGTGTCTCAAACTTCAACCACATGGCTCGAGGAGTGAAAAGCATCAAGGTGAAACAAAAGACTGTATGAAATGTGCATGGATAGCAAACCCATAGCTTCATCCATCTTGTTCCTGTGCTGCATAATCTCAAAAGGACATTGCAACTAAGGCTGAACCTCATCTAAATCAGACCACAACCCTCGTGACCTGAGAATCTTCATCATGCAAGACTTCCAAGTGTGATAGTTATGTGATGTGAGTAACTCAACTGAGGAGTCTGCCATGAAACCCTGCACCTGTACCTGCTTATGTTTTTTATTATTATGTGATCTTTCAGAATAGATAGAAGATGTAGAAGGATTTGATTTTTTTGAGAGTTTTGGTGTTCTGTTTTTCTGATATAAATGATAGAAAGCAAAAAAAAACACCCCCCACAAGAGATAAACCCAAACCCTAGTACAAATTAAGAAAGAGGAAGTAATGCATAAGTAAAAAATACTTCAAAACAAATTCTTGTGTACCTGATGAACATTTTGAGAAAAAATATCACATATCTGAATAGAGCATGTTGAGAGCTTTCCAATGCCTATTCATTTTTTAATAACAGAGTCTGTTTGCACCTTCTATGGCCCTAGAAGTGCAGAAAAAAGGCACCACTTTGACTAGAAAAAACTATAACCAAGCTAGAAAATTTTGGAAAAATTCTGCACCATTGGATCAGTGTCGGAATCATCTTTCCAATGCCTATTTCTGTTCGAAAATCCGAGCTAAACCACCTGAGATATGTCCGATTTTGTGAAAGTACCATAAAATGGTTTTTTTTTTTAAACACGGCCCTCAAGGGCTTAAATTTTGCGGCCCTTGATCACATTGGCCGACCAGGGGGTTGGCACATAGGTGGTGGAGCGCAGGTGGCACGCGGGCGATGTGTGGGCAGGGCACGAGCCGGTAGGGCGGTGGTGGCGGCTTGGCCGCGGCCAACGGATGACACTGGTGGCGGTGGCCATCAGGTGGCTTACCAGTGGCACGTGGAGTTTGATTGGCTGCAAGTTTAAAAAACCCTAAAAAAAAAAAAAACCTTAGTTTTTTTTATTTTCTTTGCGATTTTTTTGTTGCGGATGTCGTGCCCTGGGGCTGTACAGCCTTAGGGCAAAGTGTTTTTTCCTTCCTAATCGACTGTAACCAAAATCGATGAATGAACAGTCAATTTAGGGGTTTTTGGATGCTATGAATCCAACGGTGAGGTCCGTTTAGACTCAAAGTGAACCCAAAAAATGCAATATGCCGGATCACCAAAAAATATTGAAACCCTAGACCTGCTTCCAATGCAAAAAATTCTCAAAACAAGAACAAGTAGCTACAGATCTGAAGCTTTGATACCATGTAGAATTTGAGGAAATACAACTTCATAGTAGCCCAGTGACCTCTACAAGCGAAGAACACCTGTTACAAGGAAAAGCAAAGAGAAGCAACAAAGAGAACAATGAAATATGCTCAAAGATGTGGAGCTCTATATTCACAAATGTGTGAAAAGAATAATGATACAAAAGAAAGATTTCAACCACATATAGGTCAAAAAACCCTAAAAAGGAAAACCCTAGGCTTGCACATTAATAATTAATAAAATAATTAATTATTATGCACCTAATGTTAGCTTAAGCGTAAAAGAGATAAAGGGAACTTTAATTAATTAAACAAATATTGTTGAATTAATCAAGTAAATAACCAATTACTCTAATATAGTCAACCAATGGTGCTCTTATATCAAATACCCTAGTTAGGAGAAAGCATGACCTCCATGTCATGAAACTCAAATGATTTCCTCTAAGGAAAAGCTACGATGAATAATCTTACAAGAACTAATTCATGTAGAATCCTTAAAAGTTCTATCCTTCCATTTGACTAGATACTCTTTACCTCTAATTTTTTGACACCTCTAGAGTTGATAATTGAATAAAATTATTCTTTTTTTTGTGTATTTGGTGTCATCAATCAAGAAGTTACATATCTACACCATTATTTCCTTTATGTGTTTTGATTTGATGATAAAGGTAAGTTTATGTCACAATGAAGATTTTTGAAAATTATAATTCATATAATTTTTTTATTTCATATGTATTCATAGAAAAATTCTTCAACACCATGCATTCCCCAAAAAAATTAAACTTATGTTGTTATAGGTACTCTTTTGGAAACTTAGTTTTACTTAAATGAGAAAGAATATGTTACCAACCTAGAAATTTGTTATCCTCTTCTTTAAATTTATATGTTGTGTATATTTGGTGGTAGTTTTCTCATTTTTTTTCGTGCACTTGATGATGCAATTATTTTACATATTTGGAAAATAATTCTCCTTATAAACTAAAATTTCTCACATCCATACATTGCAACTTAGCTACACCCCTCAAAGCATGCACATACACAATTTGAAAGGATCTCTTTCTAGTTCTCTAATTAATTGAGTTGTTATGAGAAAATTTCAACATGTATGAGGACTAAATCCTAGCTCCCTATTTTGTCTCCTACAAGACAATTGAATAAATTTTCAAGGCTTCTATTCACCACTTATGTATAAGCATTAGATTGTGGATGATATAACTTAAACTAAGATGCAATTATATGCTCAATTTTTTGTATAATGTCCTCCAAAAATGGCTAATAAATATGGTGATCAAATATTATGTTCCTTATTAATGCATGCACTTAGACCACTTTCTTGAAAATAAGTTTTCTACATTTTTAATATCATTATAGTCCTCTTACATTTAATAAAATAATCCATTTTATAATATCTATTTGTAATTAAAAAAATGGAGTCATTCGCCTTTTGAGTCCTAGGTAGGCCTAAGATAAAATGCATACTTTTATGCTCACATAATCTCTCTAGAATAGACAATGGCATAAAAAAGCCACTATTTTGGCTTTTCCCTTTTGTAAGCTAGCATATTGCACAACATTCTATGTACATCTTTACATTTGTTTCCATTTTGGGCTAGTAATATATTTGATTTAGTTGTAAATCACTTATTATTCCTAAAGTTTCCTACCAATATACAATTTTGTATCTCTTTGATTAATTTCTATCATAGAACCTTGAGGCACATACAATTGTTGTCCCCTAAATAGTGAACCTTTTTAAAGGAAATAATCAAACCACAAAGACATGTAAATGTTAATTGGGTTTGTATACACTACTCAAGCTTCTTTAAAATTTGTATCATCTTTGTATAAATCCTTCATGAACTTGGTGCCCATTACTTCTACTTTCATTTCATGTAACAAAATATTTCTTCTACTCAGTGTATTAGCAATCTCATAGGACTTCCCAATCATATGCTTAATTACAAATATATAAATTTGAATAAATTTTACTCATTTCACATGACATTAATTTAAATTTCCTTGATTATTTATCTACTTGAAGTCTTGGTTAATAATTTACAAGATAAATTCCTTACAAATAGTGATGCCACTTCTTGAGAGATTGTATTTTGACATATAATTCTTGGTGATAGATCAAAATTTCCTTTCAAGATTATTAAGATTATCACTATAATATTTCCTTCCTAACTTAGAAAAAAACATATTGATATCCCACTTAAATCACAATCAACTTGGAAGATTTTGTTAAAATTTTAAAAGGCTAGTATGGGTTAGTTAGTAACCTGTTATTTTAAAACCTCAAAACCCCTTTTGTGTTGCTTTTGATAGAGGAAAACATGAGTTTTATAGGGACCCAAAACCACAAAGTTTACAAGCCATGAAAAGATAGATCAAAAGAAAATCCTAGATAAGAAAGGCAGCAAATAATAGATAAACAGAAAAGACCAGCAACCAAATACAAAAAAAACAATAAAAGGATAGCAAAAGACCAACGAAAACAAAACCAAGACTAACCTAGATACTTCAAGGTCTCAGCCACTTCAATTTCTAGGATGTCCATATCCTAGACCACCATCCTAAGATCTTGGGTCTCCAAAGGTGCAATGTCCTACCTTTTCTTCATGTTGGACCTAGTTCTCTTTGAAGGGCCCCAAATCCCTAGCTTTGTTTTTGTTCTTCTCAGCATCCAGATTCACAATTAAGAGTCTCAGAGCTGAGTGATGTTTGTTTTTTCTGCCAAATCTCTTAGGGAAATAGAGTTATTCTTAAAAATTATGTGATTGTGTTCAACAATGGCCTTCAGAGCTTCCCTGATTTTCTCAACCTCTCTTCCCAGGATCTCCCCATCCTTCTTAAGGATTTTGGTAAATTCCACCTCTTCCTGGATGTAATCCACTATGGCCATGTTCTCTTCTATCGTCCACAAAGGCTCAATCGGGTTCTGCTCCGCCATCTTGGTTTCCAGAATTTCCAATTTGCTATTCAGGGCTCTGTTTTTCAAGTTTAGGTCCTTAATTTCATGAAAGGCCCACTTTAGAATTTTGAAATTTTCAATTGCTTTGTTTCTAGCCAAAGAAAGAATATCACCATGAAAGTCCCTATTAGGTTCAATTTTTGGGTCATTAGGGTTCTAACCCCTTTGTATTGTTACTATCCATTTGAAATTCCTTATTTTACCTCCATATTTTTTTATGATTGGCACACATATTACACTAAAATTGTGAATTAATTTCCTATAGAAGCTAGCCAAACCATGGAACCTCTATCTTCGAAGGTATATTCTAGATTTGGCTAATCCCTTAGAGATTTCACCTTTTGGGGTTCATCTTCAATATATATTAAGATATAAAAAATCCCAAATAAACTACTCCCTGTTCATAATACTACACTTCTTCAAATAGACTACAAATGTTTCTTCCTTTAACCTCTCTAGTACTTTCTTCAAATGAAAAATATAATATTCTTTCATCCTACTAAATACAAGAATATGATCAAGATACACAATCATAAACTTACCAAATTATAATAGTTGTGTGTCTTCATTCATAATACCCATAAAGGTACTTAGTGTATAGGTTACTTAAAAATTAATCATAAGAAACTCATGAAACCCCTCTTTTGATTTGAATATATTGATCCATTCATCATCTTCTTGAATTAATATTTATTATGTCTAATTTTATGATCTATCTTGGAAAAGTACTTTGATCCACTTAAAAATTAATTATTTCATTCATGCATGGTAAGGAACACTAATATTTGATTATTATGTTGATAGATGAAGAGTCACTACATTTCCTCCACTCATCACTCTTTCTAGTGCTAACATTACTACTATTCATACAACAAATCTAGGTTGAGGTTCTATCTTATTGAACCTTTTTCAAGAAGATCTCAATTGTCAAATTGCTTATTTATTTTTCATTAGATTCAACTATAAATGTTACCTTTTGTAGAATAACAAACCTTGGCATTAAATCCATTTGATGGTGAATACATTCTATTAGCAATAATACTTTTAGAAGATCATTATATATGATCTCATTATATTCTTTTAGTAACTTCTTTACTTCAACTAGTATGCCACTTGTTTTGTCATCCCAACTTATAGTGCATTAAGTATGATGGTCAAAAATTATCCCGCCCTCTTTATCATGTTTAATAATTATTTTTCAAAGATTAATTATTTTTTCTTTCTATTATCCACTTTCTTTTTAGGTTCCTTCAAAGGTGCCAAAATGAACTTTGTCCATTATTTTTGATCAAAAATGACAAGTTGATTATGACAATCAATAAAGACATTGGGGGCCACAATCTTATAGACCAGTGATAGATGTTAGGCATCAATTGCCTTCTCATCAAATAAATAGATCAATATGGGTCCCAAAAAGAACTTGACCATGCCTTTTGCATCATAAATAGGAACCCTTTGACTTATGGGAAGATGATCGAGGTGTTCAAAACAAAAATAAAAAAAACCCTATTCCTTCCAACTTGAAATATAGGGTTTCCTCAAAAGATCGATGGAAGGATGATCAAATCCCTTCTCAGAAAGTTCATGTGATTAATTAGGTGCTCCCTTCAATCCAAGTACACATAATCGATTTTCTAATTTGCAAGATTGGGACAAAGAGAAAAATGATGAGAAAGAAACCTATACCAACTCAACCAAATCTAAGAAGATTTGATCCTTGGATCAAGGAAAGAATCTAGAAATGGCTCATAGATCTAAAGAGGTGGAGTCAGTTTCCATTGGTTGTTTATCATTGCACACTCGCCCATAAAAGGTCTCTATGGTTGGTAAGGTAGGGAATCCTTCATCCTCCCTAAAAGTTCATCATGCTTAACTATACAAACAATATCAAGGGAAAGAGGAAAAAAATGCTCAGAACAAGGATGGTCAGCCCTTGGAGAAGCAACAAGCAAGGCCTAAGAAGAAAAAAAGGCAACAGAAGAAGCACTCCTCATCAAAGGGGAAGAAATCTATTCTAAAGAATGAAGGAAAGTTGCAATGGCAACGAGTCTTGGAGAAGAAGCAAGCATGCACAATGGAGGTTATAGAAAAACAAGGGAAGATGGTCCAATCTTCAAAGGTTAAAAAATTCCAAGCTCCTAAAAATCCCAATGTAATAGTTACTTTGTCTAAAGAGCAACTACAACCTCAAATTTCTGATCTTCGGTGAAGAGAACTGATCTATAAATTCTGGAGTCTAAACCTTAAAATTTCCTTCCTTAAAGAATTGATTTTCGAAGAATGGAAAGGGGCCATTAAATTTTTCTACCTAGATCAAGAGAGGTATTTTTCTGGTTCTTCTTGAGTCTAAGGGACAAAGAGATGAAAATTTTAAAGTCAAATCATGGGTCTTTCAGGGTTCTAGGTTGTTTATGCAACCTTGGTATCCAAATTTTAGAGCTCAGGACTTTATTGTTAAGTTTATACCTTTTTGGATTCAATTGCCTTCTCTTCCCCTTGAATACAAAGAGCTCCATCTTATTGAATTTTTACCAAACCAAGTTGGAATCTTCCTCAAGCATGATAGAGTCTCCTTCAAAGACCCATCTAAATCGGTTAGATTTTGTGCTCTATTAGATGCCTCCAAAAAATTACCATATAAAATTATTGTTAAATCTAAATATGGGATGTGGATACAAGATATCCTTCTTGAAAACATGGAATTTGTGTGCTACAAATGTCATCTAGTAGGTCATTCAGGAGTCTCCTATCTTGAGGAAGAAATTTTGATGGACACCTTCCAGAAGAAAGATAAGCAATCTTTTCAGGCCAAGCAGGATAATTATATCCAAATCCAACCTTCTTTAGATCTAGTGGTAAGGAAAGAGAATCTTTTTATAAAATCAAATAGGCCAACTCTTAATAATCTTGTAGTTCCAATAAGCAAGAAGGTTAGTCTCATGCAACTTGTAAATTTAAGCTTAGGGGGGAATGTTAATATTTTAATGGTTCTTTCAAAGTTTCTTCAAAGCCTCCAATCGGTATTTTGGTATACTCTAGCATTTTCATGTAGTTTTCATCAGCAAATGGAATTTATAGCTAAATCTCTTATGTTTGATATAACTTTGATACCTCCTAATAAGGAGTGGCTTGATAAAATTTATCTTCAATATTATGATTCAAACGATAACGGAGACAAGGTATTGGATATGGATGAAGAATCATTATCAAAACTAGATTCTTTTGATAATCTTCTCTCTGAAGGCCTCTTGGAGGAGCTAGCAAATAAAATCATAATTTCTGAAGGTCTGACTAAAATGATAGAGTGGATGGCAGAGGAAGTCCTCAAAGAATCTCAGGATACTTTGAATATTGCATCAACATCCCTAACATCACATCATATCAATGATTTGGATAGTGTTTTTGATCTTGAAGAGGAGGATGCAGTTGATCTGATGCCCTCTTCAAACACTTCCATTAGTCAGATTTCTCGGTGTTCCCATGGTATTTTTACTGAAGAACCTCAATTTTTGCAGCAAGCTAAAAATGATAAAATATTGACGACTTTAGATAAGGGAGAGGGGAGTTTTTATTATACCCAGCTATTGGGAATCTCTCAACTCTCAAGTCCCCAACCAATTCCTCATAAAACTCTAGGGAAAGAGGGAGAAAGTCGCATATTATGAAGTTGAAAGAAGAGATAGCAGTAGGAGTTCAATTTACATTGGACAACTCAGCCGTATTTACTGTGAACAAGAGGCCGAGGAGGGCATGTTTCTCTCCTCGATTCCAATGAAGATATTATCATGGAATGTGAGGGGCATAAGTGCCCCTAACAAAACAACTTCGATCAAGCAACAAATAGAAGCTTGTGGAGCAGATATAATAATGCTACAGGAGACGAAAATGTCAGATCAAACTTATCAAATGTCACTGCAAAAATGGAAAAAGTGGAATTCATTTCATACCCCTTCTCAAGGAGATTCTGGTGGGATGGTAGTGTTGTGGGATGCTAAATTACTTCAAATAGACATGACAAACAATGATAAATATTGGAAACTTCTTAAAGTTTCTCATTTTGATCTTCAATTCTGGTTATTGAATATTTATGCTCCTACAACCACGAGAGATAAGAAGCATCTCTAGAAATATTTGACAAGAATTATGGATGGGCTAAGAATGGATAAAATAGTTGTAGTAGGAGATTTTAATGCTCTAGCTAGCATGCAGGAGAAAAAAGGTGGAATCATTCCTCCCCAAAAATTTATTGATGATTTTGTGGCTTTTATATTAGATAATGCATTGAATGACATTGTTCCTATAAAAGGCCAATTCACATGGACAAATAGAAGGGAAAGTTTCTTGCAAATAGGTGAGAGATTGGACAGATTTATTACTTCTGCAAATTGGTTTGGCAATGGTTTAAATTTGGTATTAGAAATCATGCCTGTGTCTCATTCTGATCATTTTGCAGTCACCTTGTCCATTGAAACATCAAGTAAGTTAAAGTCTGGGAATTCCTTTAAATTTGAAAAAATGTGGTTTCACCATCCTATTTTCTTGCCTTTGCTAAACCATTGGTGGGACTCTTCTCCTCATGTTGTGGGGTCACGAATGTTTTAGTTAGCCCATAAACTAAAATATGTAAAAAAGAAAATTAAGTCTTGGAATGTGGATGTATTCAAAAATATCTTTGAAAAAAAGGAAAAAATCGTTAAGGAGTTTTTTGACATAAATGCTATAGTGATCAATCAAGGTTTGGATGCAAATCTATTTGTAAAGAAAACACATTTACAAGGTGAGTGGGTGGAGTTAGTAGCTAGAAAGGAAATTTATTGGAAGCAAAAATCTAGAGTTGTGGTTGAAGGAGGGGGATAGAAATACGAAGTTCTTCCATGTGTCTGCACAAATAAGAAAGTCAAAGAATTATATCTTCAAAATTCAAGATTTAGTTTTAGGCCAACAATTGACAAAAGAGGAGGAAATACAACAAGAAGCTATTTCATTATTTTCTTCTCTTTTGTCAACTCTAGACAACATTAATCCAACATCTTCAAATGAAGTAGATTTCTTATTGGACTCCATTCCAACTTTGGTCTCTAGGGAAGATAATGAAAGTCTTATGAAGTCATTCACTTTGGATGAAGTAAGGGAGTAGTTTTCTCTATGCAACCTGATAAAGTGCCAGGTCCAGATGGATTTACAACATTATTCTTTTAGAAGTGCTAGGATTTTATTGGTATTGATATTCTCCTTGTCATAGAAGAGTCTTGGAGGATGGGAAGAGTTCTAAAATAGTTTAACACAACACACATTGCTTTAATTCCTAAGGTAAAGGACCCAAATTCCTTTACAAAATTTTGGCCCATATCTTTATGCAACACAGTGTAAAAAAATCTTCACTAAATCTATTTATCTGAGAATCCAACCACTCATCTCTAAACTTGTTTCACTAGAGTAAGGTGGTTTCGTCCCTGGAAGAGAAACAACAAAAGGTGCTATTGTTGCTCATGAAGTACTTCACTCAATTAAAAACTTTGGTATCCCCTCTTTCATTGTTAAGCTAGATATGATGAAGGTGTATGATCAAGTGTGTTGGGATTTTCTTATTTAAGTTCTAAAAAGGTTTGGTTTTAGTAATAAATGGTGTAAATGGATCCTTTCTTATCTTTTGGGAGTAAAATTCTCTGTGATCATTAATGAGACTCCAACTGGTTTCTTTAGCTCCTTGCAAGGAGTAAGGAAAGGAGATCCATTGCCCCCAGTTTTGTTCATTCTTATGGCAGAGGCATTAAGAAGATCTATTCATAAAGCTCACTTGCAAGGACTCTAGCAGGGAATTTCCATTCCTAATACAAATATTTCAACCACTCACTCCCTTTTTGTAGATGATACACTATTCATGGGTAAAGCTTCTCTACAAGAAGCAAAGTGGGTCAAAATGTTGTTGGATAAGTACTCCTTGGTGTCTAGGCAGAAGATTAATGCTGTAAATCAAAAGTTTATGTTTTTAATGCTAAAGCAGCTATAACAAGATAGTTGACTTCCATTTTAGGTTTCCAAAGCATTGAGCTTCCATGTTCATATCTGGGTATACCATTCTTTATGGGATCCAATAAGGATATTTATTGGAATAAGATTTTTGAAAGAATTAGAGCGATGATACTTTCTTGGAAAGCAAGACGGATCTCACTATTGGGCATAATATTATTGATTAAATCTATGTTAGCATCTATCCCAAATTATTTCTTAGCTATTTTGCAAGATCCCAAGGGTGTGATCCACCAAATTCAAAAGACCATTAAGGAATTCTTGTGGAAAGGGAATTTAGATGGTAAAAGGAAGATCCACTTAGTCTCAAATTGGATAATATATGCTTTAACAAATCATCTGGGGGAGTGGGCTTTCATAATTTGTCTACAAGGAATATAGCTTTGAGGGCGAAATTGACTTGGAAATTGTATGCTAGGCCAAATTTGAAGTGGTGTAAAATAATGCAAGCCAAATATATACAAAATGATAATCCTTCTAGCATATTCACTGTTTCTAACCCTTCAGCAGGCTCAATCATGTGGAATTTTATAGTATCTTGTAGAGATGTTATTAGCCCTTTCCTCTCTTAGGAAGTTAATACTAGAGACCAAGTACTTTAGGAGAGACTCCTGGAATGGCTTACCACCACTTCATCTAAACCAGGATATAGATTTTGCTGAAAATTTCCTTTCACAACTATGGGGAGTATTACTAAAGGATTATGTCTCTTCTTGTCATCATATAGCAGGCCTGGTTTAGTGGAAGGATTTTAAAAATACTCCTCTTCCAGATAACCAACATGATATTCGTAGAGATATATTGAATAACATAAAGGTCTATCTTTCACATACCCCAGATAAGTTTTTGTGGGCTCCCTCTAAGAATGGTTTGTACACAATCAAACAAGGTTACAAATATGTCATTTCCCAAGCCTCTCAAAATCAGTCACAGAGCTTTTGTTTTTTGTTGGAATGTTGCCCAAATGTCTAAGGCTGGTATTTTTTCTTGTTTAGCCTTCAAGAAGTGGATTCTCACAAGTGATTTCCTAGAGAATTTTTGTGTCACAAGGGCTTTTAGATGTGTTCTATGTAAAGAGGAAAATGAAATGGTGGATCACCTTTTTGTGTCTTGTCTAGTGGCATATGAGATATGGAGTTTCATTATGGGAAAATTGAATATTTTCTTTCCTCTGCCTAAATCTCTTTGGGATTTGTTCATTGCTTGACCAATTCTCCATAAGTCTGCCTTATTTTCTTGCATTTGGATAATTACCCCTGTGTTGGTAATATGGTCAATATGGTTGGAAAGAAACAAATGTATTTATAAAAACCAAACATTTTCAGTTGATAAAATTAAAGTGAAGTTGGAGAAGGCAATTTTAGAAGTATATAGTACTCATGTTGCTAATTCCAAGTTAAGTTCTTCTATCTACTCAAATTGGGATAAATTTATTCTAAATCACTAGAAGCTTATAAAATTTCCACTTCAAGGAGCACCATTATAGCCAAATTCAGTTAAAGTGGACATAAATAAAGTAAAATGGCTACCACCTAGGTCATCTTTTCTCAAAACAAATTTTGATGGGGCATCAAATGGAAACCCTGGGGTTGTAGGTGCGAGAGTTTTTATTCATGATTTGAGGGGTTTTTGGTTTTAGCTATAACAATTCATTTGAACCCCTACATAAACATTATGGAAGAGGTGAATGCTTTATTAGTAGGTTTATCTTTGGAAAAAGATCTGAATATTTAATGAATCCATGTGGAAGGTGATTCGCTTATGATAATTAATGCCTGTAAATTGAGAAAAGTATGTAATTGGAAACTAAGATATGTTGTTTAGAAATTCGGGTGTTGCTAGATTCTTTTGATGAATATTGTTTCTCCCATACATATAGAGAGGGAAATAAATTAGCAAATGAGTTTTCCAAATTGGCATGTGATCAACAAGCCTCCATTAATTTTTAATCCATTGAAGATTTATCTTGATTTCCCCACCTTCAAGAAATTTTTAGAGTGGAGCAATGTCAATTTCTCTAAGGTTGCAAATGGACAAAGACTAGTAATAGTTGGCAGGGAGTTGCTGACGAGATATGGGTGTTGCTACCAATAGGATGGGAATGGATAGGTTTAATTCAATCCTATGTGGCATTCTCTTGTTCTATCTGTATTAATCACCTCATGGTTAATATGATTTCTGGGTAACATATATGCTAATGATGGCATATCTAGGTGGAGATACGATCTCTCTTATCAAAAACCCTGTAATGTGAGCCCATAAAAGTAATAATGTCTACAATTTATTAATTTTGTTATCTCTCTCTTGCCACCTCAATGTGAGTGAATGAGTGCTAAGCATGTGCTTGATAAGCGGTAACTATAATGAGTAGCTCTCTGCTCAAAATGGAGTACCTCTCACATTGAAAGGATATCTTCCATTCATTTACTGATGTTGGCATCCATTTTGAGATTCCAAGCTGATCATCCAATGCTTAGATTTTATCTTGCCTAATATTTTATTTGTGTTGTAGGTACAATTTAATTAAAAGATTAAATGATTTTTTTTTGCAGCAAATGTTTTTGGCCATCTATTCACATGAGCTAACATTCATGGAGAGATCGTGCTCTAAATTTAGCCTCATGTCTTTCCTTATCATGATAAAGTATAAGATCTTTTTAGTATGTGGGTTTTCAATGAGTCTATTTAATCATTTTTTCTCTCATGTTCAATTGGACAAGAATTGATAGGCTTTTCCAGCACAGTCTTCTTAAGTTAGGGATTTTCCAGTGGAGAGAAATGGAATTCTGCCCATGGAATCTTAGAGTTTTCTTTCCTGTAAAACCATGGGAGCAACCTTTTGAAATATATCTATCTCAAGAGGCCTTGAAGCCTATGTTTAAAATTGATGGTGGTGGAGTTGAGGACTCTATTCGCGTGGTGTTGGGGGTTGATGTTACTTTTCTGAGGACTTCCCACATACTCTTTCCTTCCCAGGTGATCTTGATTTTCCTATCCAATGCTATGGATTTGGTTCAGTCTTTTTTAGAGCTTGAGGAATTGGCAAGAAAATATGTGAATGTGGACAATATATTTTGGACAATTTTGTTCTTAAGGAAGTGCAAGGTTATAATATTTTCAATGGAGATGAATACATTGGTGGTTTGTTTCCTAGGGATTTTGTGCAAAAAAGTCAAGGGTTCGAGCATGTTTATGAAGCTATCAAGCTGGCATTGCAATTTCACAATGATAACATCCTCCTATGGGATTTGTGGAAGCATCGCCACTACATTTTCTCTATTATGGAAGCTGATATAAGGGAAAAGTTTTATGCCTTAAACTTCTTAAGGGTACATAATCCTCCTATACCAACTTTAGGTATTCATCTCGACTTGCAGCTCAAAGTTCCCTCATCGGCTCAGGATCGATGTCAAGGCTACCAAGCTTGCCATGCTCGTGCACCAAATAGTGGTTCTGTTCACTCTTCAAACAATGGCTCAGATCATTTCTCCTCCAATGTTCGAATGCCTCATCCTATGCAGCCTTTGACCTTCTCTTTGGGTTGTCTAAGCTTGTCTCAAAGAGGATTGCAATTGACCGAAAGGCTTGAGATAGAAGATGAATTTTTTTTCCATCATGATTTTATGGAAGAATAATATGTTTTCTTCTATAGTTTCTTGTTATATTTGAAGCTGAATTTTGTTATATTATCAGCTTCTAGAGGTATCATATGGGTGATATATAAGTTTTTTTTTGGTAGTAGTTGTTTCCTTTCAAATCTGAAGCTGTATTTTGATATATTTTCATCTTCTCTTTATTTTCCTTCTGAACTGAAACTTTATTCATATATGTACAAGAATGATTTATATAATATATATAGACCCTCGTGCCTTTTGCCTAAAAAAAATATTATAAATGACTGATATCCGTTACCCTCAAAATCGACTTTCCATTTTTATTAATTTGATATTTGTTATCAGAAACTTACAATTTTTTTGAGACTGAGTACATGTATATAATATAATTAAACAATATATTATTATATTATTATATATTATAATATTATATATATTAATATTATTATCAATATTATACAACATTAATATGTATATATTTTTATAAGTGAGTGCTACCAAAGGGGGTAGCTCCCATGTAAAATCATGTTGAGGCAATAGGATGTCTGATTACAAAATGAGAACACACTCAGTTGCTTATTCCATGAGTTGGTAAATGGCTGTTAGAATGTCACCCAACCTTACAAGCCTCTATAGACTCCCATTGTCAAGCTAGGAAAAGTCAAAGTTCATAAACCTAGAGAAGGCGTCCAGATTGGCGTTCTTGACTTTGGCCTGGAAGACCACCCATACGTTGAGTTTGAAAGTTTTTACGGCCTAATGGTGCGTTGAGCATCTTCCTCGACCTATTCATCACCATCAACATCTGTCTCCTTTATTACCGAGTCAAAGTAAAACTTCAAGAAGCTTACCCATCAGTCTTTCCTTAGTTCAAGAATGTCGTTGGCCATTGCTTGCACATTGTCGATCTCAACAAACCCATTGAGTCACTCCACAACTATTTCTCTAGCTTCGACAACGTCTACCAAGGCACTTAGCAGCATCTCATATATCTTTCCATCGCACCAGTGCTAATTCTGGTTGAGAACTAAAGAAACGAGGTCAACAATCGCATTCCTCACCATTGGATTGCGTATATTGAAGAGCCTCCTACACTGTACCACCATGGTTTCCTTAGCACAATGGCACTACACATCGAATACGAACACCATATTTTCATTATAAAAATCTTTCAGATTTTCTAGCTCAATGTGATCAACCAAGTTTCCCTTCTTTAAATAGCCACATGGCCCTCATTAGGGACTTAAGCAGTCTAGAGCCCAATGGACCATTCTACCCTAGATCCTGGCTAAAACTGTCCTAGCAAGATTGGTCTTGCATTCTCTACCCATTCCTATGATTTGTGTGTTCTTGGAATGGGTGTTTGAGGCATTTTGACTACCTGAGATATCTTCTAAGATCATTGCTTGTAGGTATGGCTAGTGATCAAGAGCAGAGCTTGTGACTAATTTTTCTGATTGTACCACCCCCGAATTTGCTAAAAAGTGTATCGCTTTGTTTGCCTCCCAGTACACATGTCTCAGGGTATAATCTATAAGCTTTCCTAATATTTCCTTAATTGATGCAGTCCAATTATTGATATGCCAATTTTGTGAGCTCCCTATAGTTAGTGCCTAAATGCAGAGCATTGAGTCCCCTTCTATTTCTACTGCGTGGACTCCTTTTTGAATGCATAGTTGCAGCCCGAGCCACAATTCTTCCATTTTGGCCATGTTGTCGGTGCATACACCTAGATTCTTCGATGCCTCCCAGACACATTCTCCATTTGAATCTCTAATTATACATCCAAACCCGACATTCTTGGGGTTTCCCTTTGCAGCCCCGTCGAAATTCAGTTTCCATTTTAGTCTTATTGGTCAAGTGCCCAAAATATTTCCTTCCTATTGACTTTTGTTTTAGGTGACAGTTTGGGCCTCATAAATATGAGCCCGCTCCATGCCTTTTGTATTCCTTCATCCCATTTTGAAAATCTCGATTTGGGACCCACATAGGTTCTATTGTTTGTTGTCTCGAATATGGCCATTTGGATTTTGTTATGAGTTGATCTTGGTTTAGAGCATTATCTTTAAATATGCATCTATTTCTTTCCTTCCATATGTGCCAAACCACTAAGGATGGTGCCATCATCTAAATTCTACTCCAGTAACCATTTTTATTCAAGATTGGCCAGCTCGCCATGAAATCCCCAAGTTTGCAGTGTCTTGGGCCATACAGGTTGAACAAACTCTATAACCAATCCCAACATGACACGGCTATAGGGAAGAGAGGACAAAATGATCCATATTCTCTTCCGCCTACTTGCAAAGGATGCATCTTATTGGGCCTACAATTCCCAACCTTTGAAGTCTTTCTCTGGTTAAGCAATGCTTGTGTAGTGTCATTCATAGGAAAGCCCCAGCCTTTGGGAGGATTTATTTTTTCTAGCATAATCTCAGCATCCAATTTTTGTCTTTGCACTGCCTTATCTGCAAATGGTAACCTAGCTTTGCCAAGTAGTTACTTGATGCTGCTCCACACCAAATTATAGAATCCTCTCTACTAAACAACTTAATCGGTATGTTATTTATTTCATTACATACCTTTACAACTAATTTCGTGGGAGTGGGAGATCTGTTAGGTTAATCCAACTGCATTTTTCGACTAGTGTGTTACCTTTTTCCATTATATAGTCTACCACATTGGTGCCAAATTCCAGTTGCAGTCTTTCCAAGTATTGCTCCAGCTCGAAGAGCTCTGAGAGACTTTTGTGGCCATTCTAAGAGTCTGTCCAGAATAGAGCTTTCCTCCCATTTCCTAACCTCCATGAGAGATGGTTCAAAATCAGGGGCCTACACTTAGACATGAATCTCCAAACCGCGAAGCCACCGCCAATGTTTGCAACAGTTAAGATTCGTGTGGGGTCATTATTATCCAGATACTTGTTTTGGAGAATTCAACACCATGTCTTATCAGGATACCGGTACATCTTCCATATAAGCTTAGCACCTAGTGCCATGTTTTGTAGATGAATTTTATGAAGGCCTGCCTCACCATCCTCCTTTGGTTTGCATACCGTATCCCAGCCTATTAACGGGATCTTTTTGACTGATTTTAAACCTTCCCAAAGGAATTTATTCAGGGTTCCTTCTAACTCATTTTTAGTTTTCATCTAGACTTCCAGGCAAGACATTGCATAGATTGGTATTGCTAATAAAACTGCTTTTGTCATTGTTAATCTTCCTGCCAGTGTGAGCCAATTATTCTTCCATACCATGGCCTTATTCCTACATCTTTGGACTACCTCTCCCCAATGCTTGGCTTTACACAATCCTTCAGAAATTTGCACTCCAAGGAAATTTGATGGGAGATTTCCTTTTTTGATTCCTAATGTTGATGATATGGCCTGTTGTAACTGGTGCCTCGTGTTGAAGAACTAGACACATGATTTATCTTTGTTCATTTTTTTCCCTGACTAAGCCTCGTATTCTATTAATGCATTATTTATGCATCTGAATTCCACCAAGTTAGCCAAACCAAAGAGTGTTGTGTCATTCACAAACTATGTGTGGGTAATGGGTTTTGTATTTAGAGCTACATGTATCCCATGTCATTCCTGTTGCAAACACCTTTTTTTGATTATTAAGCTGAAAGATTTAGCCATAATAATGAAAAGGAAAGAAGAAATTGGGTCACCTTGCCTGAGGCCATTAGTTTCCTTAAAGAAACCATGGAGAGATCCATTGACAAAAATTGAGAACTTGATTGAAAAGATGCATTGAAAAATCAAGTTGCACCAATGGCTGTAGAAACCCAATCTCTTCATTAATTCAATTAGAAAGGGCCATCTCACCTTATCGTATACCTTGCTTACATCCAATTTGATAATCATCCCCACTTGATTGCTTGTTTTCAAGGTGTGAATGACCTCCGAGATGAGCAAGATGTTGTCTAATATTTCTCTACCCAACACAAATCCATTTTGTTCTATTGAGATGATTTTTCCTAGCATCGACTTTAGTCTATTAGACAAAAAATTCACCACTACCTTTTATAGAGTATTGCAGAGCGAGATAGGTCAAAAGTCACTGAAGGAGGAATAGTCATTCTTTTTTGGAATTAGGGTGATAATAGTGTTATTCATATCATTGAAATTTTTTCCAGTCTTGCAGAAATCATCCACCAACTTCGATACCTCATCTCCAAGGAAACTCCAGCACTTCTGGAAAAAACTGGTTGTGAATCCATTTGGGCCTGGCGCCTTATTTGGATGTATCTAAAATAATGCCTTATGAAGCTCTTCCTTTGAATTTTGTTCACATAATCTCTTGTTGTCATCCTCGTTGACTTTATTGTTTATTGAATTAAGGAATTCGTTACTGCATTCTTGAGGTATTTGGTCGCCAAGTAGTTTAGCAAAAAACTCACATGCTGAGCTTTGCCCACCTCAGCTCCCCCTTTGATAGTTTGGCCACTATTGTTTCAGATTTCCTATATTTTGTTAGATGCCCTTTTTTCCATGACTGAGGCATGGAAAAATTTACAGTTTGCATCTCCATATTTTAACCACACTTCTCAGGATTTATCCTTCCAATAAATCTCTTCCCTCTCCAGAAGTTCGCCCAACCTCTCTTTTAGATCCTTTTCCTTGACATATTCTTTGTTTGTCATTTCATTTTTGATTATTTCTTCATTGAGTGCTTCTAGCTCCATTTCTACATTGGCTTTTTCCACAAAGATTTTTTGGAAATGCACTCTATTCCATTCTTTGAGATTTTGTTTGATTACCTTCAGTTTTTTTACCAGTATAAAGCTTATGTAGCCTCCCACCTTTGTTTCCTTCCACCAGTGCTCCAGAAGCTCTAGGAGGTTTGGATCGCGCCAGCACATATTTTGAAATTTGAAGCTTGTTTTTTCCAACACGATCCCTCCTATTATCGAGAGTTCCATAGGGTAATGATCTAATATTAACACAGGTAGAATGTTGGCTGTTACTTTCAACCTGAATTTAAGCCAATTGGGTGGAATCAAGAATCAGTCCAATCACTCTAAAATGGCAGTAAAATCCTTGTGTCTATTAGTCCATGTGTAGGTTCCATTTTCCGTAGGACAATCCAACAAACCACATTCTGTCATGAATGTCCTAAAATCTAGTATCGACTATGAGATTATTCTTAGCTCACCATTTTTCTCTGATAGATCTTAAATGGCATTGTAGTCACCTCCCATTACCAGCTCTTGCTCAGGGAGGGACCTACAAAATTCCAATACCGAATTCCAAAGAAGAACCTTGTCATCTGCTTTTGTTGGGCCGTAAATGTTGATGATTATGAAACATTTGTTTAATCCAAGATTGAAGACCTTTGCTGCTAACCAATAGGTGGAAGAAGCTAGTATTTCCATAGATATCTCAGCCTCCTTCCATATTATTCCTATTCCACCTGCTACATCAATTGAGTCTTGAAATAAGCCTTCCCAAGAATGACAGTATTTAAGAAATTTTGAACAATCTTCTCCCGACAATGTTATTTCCTATAATAGAATAATGCTACTGACACTTTTTGTAATTAACGCCTAACCAGACATCTCTTATCAGGGGCCTTGAGGCCCCTGACATTCCAAGTGGTGATCTTCATTTCTTCCCAAGGGAGGTGTTTCCTCCCTTGGTACTTAAGAATTTGGTGATACTGGTGTATTTTTTAGCCACTGCTTCCTCCTCCCTGAGTTGTTTGTAAGAATTTCTCCCTCTAGGGTTTCTTAAAGTGTTGATCTTACCCATACACAAGTGGTTAATTGCTAATTATGAGATGCACCTATCATCGATTATGTCCAGTTCATCCTCAACTTTTGTATTTGAGTCTAGCTCATCGCTTTCCCTCGAATTGGCATATTCTTCCTCTTCGTCTAAAAAATCCCCTCAGTTGGAAGAAAGAAAGTTGCTTTGGTGCTATGTATCCCTTCCATTGAATTCTTTCTTTGAATTTCTTTCATTCCTCCTTGAGGCCTCCCTTCGTCAAGGTCTTTTGGCTGAGGTATTGTGTTTTGAGTGAGAGTATTTTCAACATATTTTTTGTCCTTTATGTTGCAAGCCATAGTGTTATGCTTTCACGAGCCACAATCGATACAAAAATATCTTATTTCCTCGACTTCGATCTCTTGTTCCCAACACATTCTGTTCACTAGTAGGCATATACTGTGAGGGATGGAATAAATTGCCACAAATTGGAGTCTAGCATATTTGGGTAGATCTCCATCTATGATGTTCATGTCAATATCTATTAGGGTTCCGAGAGATCGTCCAATTTTCTCCAAACAATCTCTTGTCCAATATTTCACTGGCAGATTGTAAAGTCTAACCTAGAACAGTTTGTCATAAGGTTGCATTATGACTGGATCGAAGTTCATATTCCATGGTTCCATATACATGGGTTTTCCATTCATTATCTAGAGGTCTCCTTTTGATATTCTTATTTTTGTATGTTCATCCGCAAACACCACTAGAAAGAAACCCTTTGGCAGGAATCCTATCAATACTTTTGTGTTCCAATTTTCCTGAATCCAGGTTTTAATGGTTGCATGATTCAGTGTTCCACCAATAAAGTGGAAACTACATGTGAAATCTTTGAGTATTGCTACATCTTCTTTGATTTCTTTCGATACATCGATTTCAATTAAGGGTACCTTCATTTTTGGGTTGATCTTTAATTCAGTTTCCACTTCTTGTAATTCCATCCGCCCGTCTCTCTCTCTTCTCTGACCTCTTCTTTGTTTTTTCCCATGGGGTTCAACCTAGTTTTTACTGCTCCTGTTTGGCTTTTGCTTATGCAGGAGGTTTTGGTTTAGCCATGGGGCCCTTCTTACAGAACTAAATTCAGGGGTGTCATACCATCTCCTTGTCAAATTTTTCTCTAGTGCGCTCTGCATTCTGTGTGCGAGATGGTATTTGTCCACTCATCTCTCACCCTCAAATACACATTGCAGAATATGCTTCTCATTGTTTTCCTCCATGCCAGTCTTCGAGATTTCATCTCCCCACTGCCTCCTTCTGGTCTTCCCTGGTTCGTCCCCCCTTCTTCTCTACCTTAGTCGATGATCATTCCCTTCTCTGCTCCTCTACTCCTGCACTGACCTATGACCGCGCCATTTCACTGCTATTTATATTTAAATATAATTCAAAAATATATTTAATTCAAAATATTATTAATATATATTAATATTAAATATCGTGTCATATTTAAAAAAAATAAAGTGCTCTTAAAAAGTTCTCAAAAATGGATATCCATTTTTGAGAAGCTACACATAGTTCTAAAAAATAGACATATATTAAATAACAAAATAGATCTCTTTTTTATTGTATAAGTTTTCTTTTAAAAAGTAGTATTAAACTCATTTTCACAATGACTGGTCGCGGGAGAGAACTAAAATGGATATCTAAGAAAATTGATATTCATTTTTTGCCTCCAAAACCAATTTCCATTTCTTTCTTTCAAATTTATCAACAAAAAGCATCACGAACTTGTATGTTAAAATGCATTTTTTTGGATTATTTTAATTATTTTATATGTTTTTCTAACAAATATATTACGTTTTTTTTAGAGATTTTAGGAATTAGTTGGAAATTATGTCAATTTCTAAAATTGTAATTTATAACAGTGTTTAAATGACACAAGATTTAGCAAACCCTCCTTCATCGAACCTTACTCCACTGAACCTTCCTCCACCAAACCCTCCTTCAATTTAGGATCTAATTGAAATAAATATTACTGAATTGAGAAATATTGCTGAGAGATACTATAATCACTAGCATTTACAATTAGTCACATTGAATATAGAGGCCATAATTAGTCATGTTAGGGACATCACTAGGCAACATTCTTCATTTCAAGAGTGGAGGGATCTGAAGAGGTTAGAATATGCAAATGGTTTGGGGTATGATGACATTAAGAATATTGAAATATCTAAAGTCGATTTAGCCCAAAATTTTGTGAACCTAAGAATAGGACAACATGTTGGTTTACACAAACCAATTTTTTTCATAAAATGGTGTACCCATCAGGGCATAATTACAAACTTTTGGGAACGTTGGTGGATGGTGTTAGATAAATCACCCAACAACAATCTAAATTTCCCTCTATAATTTCTCCGCAAAAGTATATGTGGAATTTTTTTTAGGAAGACATACCAACTATTTTAATTCTAGGTATTTTACAAGAGTGGGTATGGGCATGCCTCAAGATGGACCTAAGGAAATGCATATGATGTAAGGTCCTATGTTCCCCCTCATCTTCCTTCCCCACCTCCAGTACCCCATCCAAACCCTATTGTCGATGCAACCTACAACATAGTCTCTTGGCCATACACTCTTTGATTGACCATTTGATTACAAAATAATCATAGTTCACCCAACTACTTGATAGTGACGCTCTTCATGCTTTAGTTGATGCTAGTGCAACATCATAATCCAAACATATTTTTGTGCCTCATCAATGTAGTATATGCAAACATACATGTCTAGGTCCTGTGGGAGATATGGATGAGCCTCCCCTAGACACATCTGAGTATGAGCTACATGATGAGCCTCTTGGAGGAGATGAGGCACCAGTGCATACTACAAATGTAGTAGAGACATGCAAGGGAGGAATAAATGCATTTTCATCCACCATTGGAGATGAGGAGAAACAAGAGGAATCTTTTGTAAAGGTAAAATCTAAATTTATATTTCATATTGTTATTTCATTTAAAATTATTTTAAAAAATAGTACATGTTACTAATGTATAGTGGGATTGAGCAATTGATGATGGAGGAATAGATTAGAAATGTGCAACATGACACTCTTTTAGCCATTAACTTTGGCTTACCACATTGGTATAATTTTTTGTACGCGTAAAACTTTTTCATTTTATGCATATCATTTAAATTGTGATTGATTAAATAAATATTAATTTATATCTTGATCTTATTTTAATTTTGCAGTCTACTTTAGATGCGATTGATGCAATACATTTTACTATGATGATTTCTTCTCAATCAATCTCAACTGCATAACTGATTTGGGTATATGGTTTTTTTATATCTAGTAGATATATAAATTTGTAGATATATATGAAGATATATGTTAGATTTTTTTTTTGTCAGCAATTATATATTAATTTTACCATTTTTTTATTTTTTTTCTTGTGGAGTATGCCACCATCCATGTTTGTGAATCTAGGACCAAGACAATATGGTAGGGATCCCAAGCATCCTAAGGGATGATCATTTGCTAAACGTATGTAGCCAAAGAAAAAAATGTTTGAGGTAATGAAAAAATGAATTTGAATTTAATCTATAGTTTAGTATAGTGATTAGATGCTACTTTGAAAGTTATAAACAAATAGTAGACCCATTGAACCTAAATAAATCTAATTGGACTCATTGTCAACATGTAGACAATTCACAGTCTAAGTAACTAACTTTTTTGATCCAATCAACCTCAATCATGAAAAAACGTAAAAAAATTTCTTATAGAACTACTACCATAATTGCAAGAGCTAATTCCTTAATGTGGTGAAATGCGTTGACTTCTTATACCACATACTACTAATTATAAACTTACACATATATAGATTATCAAACTAAACCACATTTTTTACTTTCTTAGACATGATTACCATATTTCATTGATGCCCAAGGATGCACCAACATCATAAATATTTGATCTTGTGAATTTTATTGATTTTTTGAATTGTATTTGAGAGAAATTTTAGTTATATCTTATGATATATTAGGGGTATCCCTATTTTTGTTTTCTTGGTTGGTTTGCATCTAAATTTTAGTTTAATATTTACATATATGTTTCCTTGTTTTTTAAGCCTTGACTCTATCATTAATAGATTAAGAAATTGATCCTCCCTTTTCTTTGTTATTTGATCAAGTTCTTCAAAATGATATACCATTTTCTCTTTGTTAATTATTTGTAATATATCATCTTGCTAGTTTGCATAAGTATAATAATCTTTATCCCAAATAATTTTTATTTTTTTATTTTTTTCTTCAAGTCTAACATATTTTCTAGTTTTTAGGTTACACAGGGTGATAAATTATGAAGGGTTGTACATTTGAATATATAAATGTGACATTGTATCTGTAATTATAATATAACTTCATTAAATTGTTGATTCAAATATCTCTAGTCTAAAAGATCAGTAAGCCAAGTATAAATGATATTTAATGACAGGTCTATGAAATATCCTTGTGCATGAAGAATAGTTAAGTCACGTGACCAATTTAGTTTATGAGAACACTCTCTTTGAACTAAATAATACTAGAAGTGTAAAAATATTATCACACTTATTAATTAACCAAAATAAAATATAATTTTAATCATAAATTTCATTCAAATATTTACTCCAAATCTATTTTGTATATTCATTATTTAAATTTACCTTTTAAAAATACTATATATATATATCACATACTTATTAATTAACCAAAATAAAATATAATTTTAATAATAAATTTCATTCAAATATTTATTCTAATATATTCAATATTTAAATTTACCCCATATATATATATCAACAACTACCACAAAGATGTCAAAGCTTGGATAAAATGATTGAGCTTTCTTAATCACAAATTACGTAATATATCTTACAATACGGAACTAATAATTTTTTTAGGTTGAAGACCAAGCTAATAAAACTTATCAACTAGTTATAATCCTTTTTTTTAATATGTTGTCTAATCGAGAAAGCGTTCCGCATTGAATAAGCTTCTCGCGTGAAATAGGGGAAAAAATAAATCTTAGAATGCTATTTCCCGATAACCTTCCCAATACCATTAAAAGTACATGGTTGGAGATTACTCCATTATAGAATGATATGAAAATCATTGCCCCTTTAATCATTTGAACGTAAAAGCTCAGCTCCTCCCACAAACACTTTAAACCATATACTTGTCATGAGTCCCCACTTATCCTTAGTTAATATGCTACGTATAAAAGGCACTAAAGTAAACGGGTTGTTTTTATGTGACATCCCAGCGATAGAAAATGATTAAAATGTCTTGATGATAAATGAATCATAATTTGAACATAATGCCCCTCCGAGCGCCCCAAGGTGATGAGTGGCATTCGCGTGTATCTGATAGCGTACGCATTGGCACTGTGTGGAAGAATGATAGCAAAATGGAAGGAATAATCAATTACCCTAACACACACATGATAGTGTTGAGCTACATGTACATAACTCACTACCAACCTCGATAAACCACCTTACAAACCACGCAAGCAATAAGTTACAACCTCATTCACTCTAAATCGTGTGCCGTGTCACGGATATTCTCTTAACCACATAACGGCCCCGATTGAGAAAGCTGGGGTTTAAGGGAACATGTTCCGCCTGAAAAGACCGCAGGCGATGTTTCGTTAACAAACTTCAACTATTTCGCAGCCGGGAAATTTCGACCGTTAGACCCACCGGGAAGTTGGCCCAGATATTTATTAGGAGTTAGCCTGGGGTTAATATAAGGGGTTAGCTGTTGGAATGCCAGACCATTGGTTAGCCTCACCATTCAACTTATTTGGCCCCGTTTTCCTCTAATAAAGAAGAGACCTAAATGTAGGGGACTGCTTAAGGGTTGTTGAAATTCTTTTCCATTTGATCTGCCGAGTAGGAGAGCAGCCTTTCTTTAATTTGTCTGCCGAGCTGCGGCAGTGGCAGTGGCGATGGCGATGCCTGGCTTGCTCTTTGTCTAACGCATTTTGAATTTTAAGGTATGGCTTTCGAGCTTCTCTGGAATATTTTGCTTCAATTCTTGTACATGAAGCCGTTATGTTGTCTGCTATTCTGCTTCAGGTTTTGAGATCTGCGTAATGTCTGAATATTTAGACGTCTTGTTGAATTTGAAGGAATTATTCGTTCCTTCCGCCTAACCATGTTGTTTCAATGGTTTTGCTGTAAATATTTATGGCATATTTAATTTGGATCGATGTTTTAGGGTTCTGTTCTGTAATCGCATTCGTACTTTTACGAGATGGAACTAATTTCTTCTGGTTTCTTGATCTTCAGCTGAAATAACTGGTTAGGGATGATTATTTTGGAGAATTTTAATTTTGATTAGGCTAGAATCCAATCTTAGGAATGAATTCAAATCGCGTTACTTGTCTAAAAATATTTATTAGTCATTTGTGATTTGAGTGGATGTGGTTTTGATTTTTGGAAGTTATAAAGCTCAACCGGTCTGTTGTTGTAAGAACCATACTTCATCCACGAATCTAGCCAAACTTTTCAGTAATTTCTCTGTGTAAGGTTTTTTTCGCTATCCTTTCAAATTTAACTTCACTATTTTGGTTAATATCAGTATTTTTTAACCCTCAGCAGCACTTTGAAAACTCTCTTAATAATTGTTTGTTCGGCTCTCACTGGTAAATTTTACTACTATTAGGGGTTCCTTCATTGCATATATTGGCTGCTATTTCATCATTTTATCATTTGCTCCAGCCTTTTAGCAAGAAATACTATTCGTAAAGCAATTTAAAGACGCGATTTCTCGGCAAGCTGTAACTATTGTTTTTGTCCTCACCTTCCGACACTTTTTCACTCAGATATTTCTCCCCTGGTTTTTAAAGGTCCGTTGAATCTTGTACTATAAGCTGATTCCAATTTTATCATCGCTTTCTCAAATGTCAATGTCTGCCATAGTCGTCTGGTTATGTTAATGTTTTCTTGAAAGATACAAGAAAGAAACCGAACACTTAATATGATATGGCGAAACTTTTGGTAAAAGATCATAAATAATTAATAGATCTTTCATTGCCTAAATAGAAAGCGGAGAAATTCGAAAGAAGCTCCTACCAGTCATAAATACCTCCCTAATAAAGCGTATTAATGGTTTTGAAGAGCTTGTTTCCGTACAAAGTTCATCTATGTTTAATGTTTACTGTTATTTGACGTTAAAATTTGTTTTATATACAGTTACCTAGTTTGTTTAGAAAGCTAAACTGTTAATTCATTTCGTCCGATTTCTGATACTAAATAATAAATTCTGTCGTCTGCTCAGCTTTATTGAACACTGTAGGAAAAAATTTCAAGTGAAAACCGAAATTGAGAGCATGGAAGCTGAAAATTTGTCAGGGGCACAATACGGAGCGAAGCATCGCATGTTTGGAAGCAAAAGCCGTCTTTCAGACGAACTCTGGGCTGGCTCTGAAGTTGTTAATTGCACCATTCATGCCGAGAATGCTTCTTCTGGAAACGTATCGGATGACAGCACAGCTTCAAAAGAGTGCATCTCAACTCGATCTTCTTGGCCAGAAGATGACTATAACGGCATCAACACTCCATTTAGAAGATCGTTTCATGACAATTTTCTGCAAAGCTTTTCACCGACTCACACGGAAATTAAAGATCAGCTTTTCGAATCCGGCCAACAATCCCCTGAAACTCTAGAATACCAGCTCGTCCGTCTAACCCTACAATATCACGAGCTCTCAGAGACTTACAACGATTCCATTATCCGTCTACGTCAAGCGGAGGCGGACATCGACTCTCTGATAAAACAGAATCTTCAACTGCAAGCTTCCAATATGGAGTTCGTTAAACTAGTTGGTATGACAATGCCAAACTATCCTCTACAAAACTTGCCTATTCCTGTTGATCCTGCCACTTATTCCGTTATTCCCCAGCCAGAGTCATTGTCAAGTATGTATAACGACACCTTGCTGAATTCGACTCCCTCCAAAGTTGTTGAACCCTCATCCTTCATGCAAAGTCATCACTTCCTTGGCCATCACTCAAACGGAATAGAAGAAAGTGGGGAAGCACAGCAGGCAAAGAACAGATATATCAATATTACCAAGAGAAATATCAGAACAGACATTGTAGCTGTAAACAGCCCCACGAGCGTCCTCAGCGTTGAATTCAACAATAAATTTGGGCACCATATCAAATCAGCCTCGGTTTCATGCAATTTGGATAGCGCGGTCAGCGACAAGCCGCTTGCTCGCCGTCCAACACTGCCAAAGAGCATTTCTATTCGATCACCCGGATTTATAGCAGCAAAAGAGGGAGCCAAAAAGTGTAAGCCAGTGCCTGCCAACTCTCCAAGCCAGCCTCATCGACTTCGGCTCGCTGCAACAACACCTCCAGATATCGTTCCGGGTTCTGTAAGATGAATCATTCTTTATCTGTTGTTCGTTGTAAAATTTTCTGCTCCTTGGCTTTTCGTTTCCGCTAACTGCATGACATTCTAATATAATTTATTTCAGCTTCCTTCTGGGGGTAACGATGCAGAGTACGAAGCGTACAACCAGGGAATGTGGAAGACAGAGCTGTGCAATAAATGGCAAGATACGGGCGCCTGTCCATACGCCGACAGATGCCAATTTGCGCACGGTATCGAAGAGCTCCGCCCCGTAATTCGGCATCCACGTTATAAGACGGAATTATGTAGAATGGTTGCCGCCGGGGACAAATGTCCTTACGGCCACCGTTGTCACTTCCGCCACGTTCTCACACGTGAAGAGAAGGCATCTCTCAAATGAGATTGGCCCCGACTTGTGAAATATCTGAAATTTCGAAGAACTTCTATATTATTGTCCACTCTCTAACAACCAGCAGTTCCTCTGGAAAGGTGCTCCAAAGTGCTGATAGTATTCATTTTATATATCTGATTAGACTGTGTGCTGTGTTTAACGCCGGCATAGGATTTACATTGAAGTAAAAATAAGCTCCCCTTGGTAAGCCTTGGTAAGGAAGCCCACTTTAATATATGATAAAACTTCAAACAGGGGTGACTTGTACGCCCATCCATATCTAGAGGAGTCTCCATTATTTTTATAATTTCACGGCTGGTAACGTCGATTTGCTGTCAATATTGCAGTGCAAATTACTCTTCTTTTGATGTGCTTTATGTCTTCACTTAAATGGTTAACATTACACATAAATTATTGCGCTATGTGGGGATTCACTGTTCAGTAACATGAGAGTGAAGGACCCCACTCACGCTCAGTAGTGTTATAAGCGCGGCGCCGCCCAAAATAATTTAGATATGATTAGCTCGTGCATGTTTGGCCTACTATCTCCCGATTCACATCTCTTACTCATAATTTATACCAGATAAGAAAGTTGTGATTGGCGTCATCGAAGGTAGCCATTTCGAAAACGCACGGGTTGCCTTGCCTGAAGCCAAGCACGGAAAGTTACCCTTTTCGAATACAAACGAAGTAAGCTTTTAAGAGTCATCGAGTATAGGAAATCGGTTGCACATCATCTTACATGATTATGTAGAAGTTAAAATTGGCTAAGCCCCTCGAGTGTGGCAATGATTTTGGGTTCAGATCGGCGTGCGAAGAACTCCAAAACAAGGGTACATAAATAAAGTCCATTGCGTCCTAGTCTTCAACAATGGGGTGCGTTAGGGGGCAACGTCCAAACCTTAAAACCTTAATATAAATAGTTAGTATTAGGAAGTTCGGGGTACACTAACTACAGTTGGGTTGTGCTGTAATTACTTTATTGGTTATACCAAATGTTGATTACATTTATATATTTATTGACTTTTTTATTAAGAAAATGTAAAATCCTTTTTACGCTTGATTTATGTTGATGAGGACTTCATACCTTGAGTGTTTAAAATTTAAAAGGGTTCACAATTAGGATTTAGAAGGTAGAAAAAAACAAATGTGAGGTAGAAAAAAACAAATGTGTAGTAGAAAAAAACAAATTGATTGTATTGACATAAGACTATTATAGTAAGATGTAGATAGATGGTTTTATTTTAATTAATATTAGGATTGTTTTTTTCATTATGTATATAAATTGTAATTTGGCATAATGTCATGTTTTGATCTTTTTTCAATAATGAAAGGTATTATTGGTGTTCATGATATTGTACTCTTTAAGGATATGAAACTCTTGTGTATCCTCCACCTTCTTTTAAATATTTTTCTTAGTTTATAGTTCATAGGAATTTTCACCAAATTGAAAGCATGAGAGGATTAGGACGTCTTAGCTTGTTTAGTATGGTGTACATACTTAAGTAGGATGTACCATATTAGTAGAGAAGAACATGTTTTCTTCTTATGAATGAAGATATGAGGAGATGCAAACATGTAGGATGTATTCTTTGTTGCATGTTATATATCAACATTCAAATTTGATTACTCTATTATTATGGATGGAAACATCCACTTATGTTTATATCTTAGGATATTTATGTTCTCATTTTTAGACAATTTTAGACATGTGTTGATCTCACAATAATGTGTCCCACTATTTTATCAAATTGGGACATTAAAATCAACATTTTTAATCAGATTGTTACTTTATAGCACACATAGCAACTAAAAAATTAAGAATTTGAAGATGATGTGAACTAGCGATTTTTTAGTTTTTTTATGTAGATTATAAATGTATTTAAAAAAAGAAGATGAATTATATTTTTTTACGTTTAGCTTTAAAAACTTATTTTTTATAATTAATAACATTTTCAAAAAGTGATATTTATTTCATATCACTTTTTGTTTTACAAAAAGGTATAAAACTATAAATTCTTAAATATAGATTAGTAACAACAATACCTAGTGCGCAGACACTTTTTCATTATTTTTTGTTGTGTGGTTTATTTTTATGAATACTTAAAGTAAAATTAATTGTAGTTTGTATATATGTTTATTCCACAACACTTAAATTTTTCTATATATATCTAAATTATTATTTTTTGTTGAAATAAGGACATCAAAATACCTAGTGCATAATTTTTTTAGATTTTTTTCTATTATTTTATTTTTCTACATGTGTGAAACAAAGACCTTGATGTTTAATGAAAAATATGCATTCATATTGTTGGTGTGAATAAATGTATTGTACCTAGCTAATTCATTCACTAGGTAATTAGGGGACATATTCACATGTTAAGTTTACTTAGGATAAAAGATTCTTTCTAGAAGTCTTAGTTGGCTTTTCTAGAACTTATCTTATCTATTTAGTATTATTTGATTCATAGGTAGTTAGTTTGTTAGTTGTCTCATGTAATAGGATTAAAAAATATTTCATGATCTTGTCTAATCCTACATTTCAACCTTGCCTTTATAAGCAAGAAATCTCATGTATTCAAGTATATCCAACCATTATTCAACTTGCATTGTTGAAGAAATCTTTCTTGCCATTCTCTCTTGTGGAAGTGGTTTTGCTCTAGCAATTGTGTTTGGGGTTGTTGGGGAGTCACCATTTACTCCCACATGGGAAGAATTCTTGCATTTGTACTTGGTGTATCTTCTTCCTAACTGGAGAAACATTATTTGTAGGCATTGGATTATGTTTTATCTTCATACATTAAACATATTTGTAGGTGATCATACACTGTGGGGGGGATATCTTATCTCACTTTTTCCCTCTTATTGTGGGGTAAATGATTGCATATATATGATGGATGTAGTCCTTGGGGGTATCATTGAGTCCTCCATACATCATGTTTTCTTTGTTTTCTCTCTTTTGGAGAGAATTTTTGTCCCATTGGGTTTTCTCCTTTTCTTCACTTGTGATAGATTGCATAGATTGATTGAATTTTCATTATAAATAGGTACCTAACATGGCCTTGTAGTTGGTACCCATAGTCATCTTCATCTTTGCATAATAATCTTCTCCCTAAGTTGCACTTAAGGGGGGATGTTGGCGTGAATAAATGTCTTGTACCTAGCTAATTCATTCACTAGGTAATTAGGGGACATATTCACATGTTAAGTTTACTTAGGATAAAAGATTAATTCTAGAAGTCTTAGTTGGATTTTCTAGAACTTATCTTATCTAGCTAGTATTGCTTGATTCCTAGGTAGTTAGTTTGTTAAAGTTGTCTCATGTAATAGGATTAAGACGCTTTTCATTATCTTGTCTAATCCTACATCTCAACCTTGCCTTTATAAGAAAGGTATCTCATGTATTCAAGCATATTCAACCATTATTCAACTTGCATTGTTGAATCAATATTTCTTGCCATTCTCTCTCTTGTGGAAGTGGTTTTGGTCTAGCAATTGTTCCTGGGGTGTTGGGGAGTCACAATTTACTCCCACACATATATAATAAATAAATAAATATATTCAAAACTATAATTTTTAGAAAATTATAATAAGGGCTACATATTTACAAAATTAAATTTTTAAATGACTTTAATTGATCCCTTTAAAGGTGAAGAATTTTTTTTTGTTAGAATTTTGATAGGTGTAGAGGAGACTCCATTGAGGGTTTGATTAAGAATAAGGGTTTCTATCCAAGGGGGTTTTGACTAAGGGGATTTGATCTATCACTCAAGATTAATTAAAACCCTTTAGATCAAACCCTCGAGGCCTTGAAAATTATTTTCTAAAAAATATGTTATGATTAGAGACTTCAATGCATGTAGACACACACAAGAAGTTACTATGCATGAATTATCATGGGATTATATCTTCTTGTAACTATTGATCTAGACTATTTTGGCATATCTTGAGCCTCTATGTATGAAGTATAAATCACCCCCCATGGTAGATCCTTGGTCGGTATGGGTAAACTTCACCACCTTTTAATTTGGAATGGTTTGTCTTGATTCTTAAATTCACATAGGATTACATGTTTTAACTATAAATATGGAACTAACATATTTGATTATCTCTTGTCATACAACATACATGCTAGATATTTCACATTTTTGTGTAACCTCACATTCCCTTAGCCAATGATGCATACTCTTCCTTACCCTAAAAATTTAGCATCATCTCTCATTCCTAGTTTCATTACAGGTCCCTACATTATTATTCATTTTGACTCCTCCCTATCCAATGCCTATGTTGAACAAATTTTCCCTTCTCATACTTGTACCAACAACAAGCTATACCATAGGGTAACCTTTCCAATCAACAAGGTGGTTCCTATGGTCCCCTTCCCAATCAACAATTCCAAAAAGGTGTTTTGCCAATGCACTATCAAGGTAATCTTCAAAACATGTCATCCCATTAATAAGGTATGCCACATGGTACCCTTCCCAATTCATCCCAACAAAAAGGTACCCCACCTACACACCGCTAGGGAAACCTTCAATATAGTTCACCCCAACAAGAAGGTGTGCCACATGGTACCCTTACCAATTCATCTCCTCAACAAGGTATCCCACCAATACACCACAAAGGAAACCTTCAATATATATTTCATCCCAACAACAAGGTATTCCGCCAACACACCACCAAGGAAACCTTCAATAAAGTTCATCCCAACAATAAGGTACCCCACCAACACACCAATAGGAAAACCTTCAATACAGTTTATCCCAACAATAAGGTACCCAACCAATGTAGCACCAGGGAAACCTTTAGTACAGTTCACCTCAAAAATAAGGTATACCACCAACTCACTATCAAGGTAGTCATATTCAACAAATTCAAAAAGGAGTTAACCTCCTTATGTTCAACAAGGAGCTAACCCTCCTTGCATTCAACAAGGAGCTAACCCTCCTTACACCCAACAAGGAACTAACTCTCCTTAAGTCCAAAAAAGATCTAACCCTCCTTCCACCCAACATGGTTACCAAGATCCCATACCACCACAATACCGAACCTATGACCAAAATATGGTAGGAGAAAAAGGCTACTACACACAAAATCCTCAAATAAACATACCAAAAATAGAAATGGAAATGCAACTAAAAGAAATGAATCAAAAATAATATAAAATATAGATTGGAAAAGAAGATGTATACACTTTAGGACATATGTCCATTTCCTTTTGATCATTTCATTAATATGCTACCCTTTCTGAAAAAATTTGACATACCAAAGTTTGACAAATACAAAGGAAAGAGAGATCCAATAGAACATGTATGAGACTTTTCAAAATCATGCATGGAAGTCCAAAACAATGACTCTTACCTCTTGAGACTGTTTCCACGTAGCCTTAAGGGCCATGCTATGGAATGGTTTCCTATCTACCACCATGAATTAAAAGCTTTGAAGAACTAACCACCAAGTTCATAAACCACTTCTCATTCAATATAGAACAAGGCGTCACCATTATAGACCTATACAAGATTAAACAGTGTTAAGGAGAATCATTTAGCTCCTAACTATAGAGATGGAGACACAAAGCTAGTAGATGCAAGTGGCCCATTCCCAACAAGGAACTGGTAGACATCTTTATTTACAATATCCAAGCAGAAGTCAACCACCAACTCATTATGTTGTGTCCTACGAATTCAGAGGAAACCATTGATAAAGGACTACACATCAAATGGGCTCTCATAGAAAGGAGAGTGATTAAGCTAAACAACCCAAGGGAAAATTCTTCTTGTGAACACCAAACCTGCAACAAGATAACATAATATCAACAAACATTTCTTAAACATGTTAGAAATCCAGATCTAGCACTCCCTATGAAATTCTTAGCTAAAACAGGAAGAAAACATGAAAATGAACATAAAACAAACAAAGATAGCTCATGTAATCTAAATTGAAGTAGCTAAACCTCCATCCCATAGGGGGAGTGGTGCTTCTTTGATGTGAAAAGAAAACCCTTTCCCAATCCCTTTGATAAGCTTGATGATGTTGATGATTCCAAGTATGGAAATGACTCCAAGGGTGGGTGCATGGAAATGGGTAGCAATTCTGTGGACACCCTAAAAAAAAAAAGTTGAAAAACATAATGCGAGCGCGTTATAACGCACTCGTGTTATGTCTCCGTTAAACCTAGGAAAGGTCTCGGCGGCTACAACTACAAAAAAATAATGTGAGCGTGTTATAACGTGCTCACATTATTAACTGTTAAAAGCAAAAAAACAAATGCAAATCTCTCATTTGTATTTCGACTAGTTTTTTTCTTGCACCCGCGGCCAAAAACCCCAGAATATCGTGCTCGCGTTCTAGGAGGAGAATTTCTTCACCAAGAATCCCTATTTCTTCACAATGATGGCACCACGATGACGAGGAGCTATAAGAGGTAAGGATTCTATGGTTTTTGTTTTGAATTTGTTAGTTTTAGGTTGAATTTGATATCTATTTGTTTGAATTTTTAGGAGATGCAAATCAACCTGCAAACCCTCAAAATCCTCAACAGGAAGACCAACCAAATCCTCAAGATCAAAATCAACCACAACATCAACCTCCTCCACCAATCACTCAACCCCCTCTTAGCACTCAACAAAATTTAATGAGTGAAATTGAGAGCAAGAAAAAACAAATTGAGGATTTGATCAATAGGTTGAGTGATCCAAATGGTTCAACCACAGAAAGAATGACCCTAGCAAATTCATTGAAAGATATGTTAACAAACGTAGATTCAATTAGCAAACAAATAACTAGATGGGAAGATAGGAGGCAAGTGGCTAGGGACTATTATGCAAATAAACTATCATACAAGGATGTGAAAGATTTAAAAATTACAAAAGGTGATTTGTGCTCATTATTCACCGACCCATGCACAAATCAAAATCTTACCCTCAATGCGAAGAGGTTTCCTATCCATTGGTGCCACCACCAGCAGATGAAGGACCAGTTTTATGATAGGTGGTACATGGTCTTCGATTACCCACTGTACAACAATTGCGAGGTCCCGCAATATTTCCTTAGGAAACTATAAAGTGAGTTCATATTGAACAAAATCCCAAATTATTTTGATATGAGGGATTTCCAGGGGAGAGGTGGGGGGTCAGCTCAGGACAGACCTGGTGCATAGCCAGATCCTATGCGGCAAGGTAGATGAGCTCTCACTAGGCCACCTCATGAGCACGTTGTTATGCCTTCTGTCGTAAAGGAAAGTGCTAACGTAGATACATTGCAAGCAATCAACACTTTGACCTAGAGTTTCATCCATCATACTAGCCCTATTCTACAACACCATCCAGGGGAGTCTTCGAGTGGTGGCCTTCAAACACATGTGTGTCAATCTTGCAGGGATACTTGTTCATATGACCCCACCAACACTCAGGAGACTGGTACGCAGGATCCATCTGCAGCTATGGAGATGGAGAGGGCAACTGACATTTTGCATGAGGCATATGGCATTGACAGTCAAGTAAAAGTTAGTGCATGTGTTCATTGAATTTAATTTATTAAGTTTTAATTTTGAAATGCAAGATTAACTAAAAATGTTTTATGATTTTAATAAAAATGTAGGGTCACAGTGTTGAGACTGGATACACCGGGCCCCCATCAACCTATTTCTATAGTACACCTATCGCTAGGGTATGTAACTAGTAAACAATTATAAATTTATTGCATGTTAATAGCATTGTTTTACGAATGGTAATTTAATATGCGATTTTGGATATTGAACAAACTAATATTGGAGGTTTTGATGGAACACTTCCTAGTGGCGGTGGATTTACTCAAACCTTCATGCAGATAATAGAATAAAGAGATTAACTAATGAAACAAGTACTTAATAGATTTGTGTAGTTTATATGCACATCGTTGATTATGTTAAATATTTTATTGCTTTATTTTAAGTTGTTGCAAGACGATACACCTCCGAATGTGATGAGGGAAATGGATATTGGTGTGACATCTTCTATACAATCCTCGATGGCTCTGATAGAAGAGGTATGAGGCAAATTAGTAAATTTCAATTTACATTTGTTGTTATAGATGTTAGTTAGTGAAAAATCAAACCATTATTGATTCACGTAGTTTAATTTCTATTTGTATGATTTATACAGGGCTTGAACACACGTGAGCATGGGCATGAGGATATTTCCCTCATGGAGAGAGATTGTGAGATGGCTGTAAGTGATTATTTTGTCAAATATATTATTTTTTATTATGTAATTTCTATATATTCATGTCTTTACTTCTTATTGTAACAGTTAAAACTTCACCATGAACTAAACCCTAGGAGGAGTAGTAGGAGCACTCCACGAGCGCAACAAAAATGAGTGATAGACCTATCACCATCTGAGTGAAAAGGAAAGGGAAATATTTTGTTTCCAGGGCATGGAGAGCAATAAATTTTGATTCCAAAGTCCTTTGTATGCCTATATGGCATTCTCGTAAGCCTATATGGCTATTTTGTACTTATATTTCATACTTATATCAAAATATATTGGTGTATGCCTACATGGCTAATTGGTTAATACAAATATCTTTTATCGATGCCTATCTATATTTGCATTCTAAATTGATGGCTCAATAGTTATGAGTTATGTGTATTCAAGGTAATTTCTATGTTAATACAAATATCTTTTATCGATGCTTATACTTATGTGATTGATGTATGTTTGTGTATGGGATCATAGTAATTTTTATTTGATGATGCTATTGTGTCTTTAAGGTTTATTTATTAAAGGTTGCATGAAACAAGTTTTAAATCCTTAAAAATCTTTGAATTTCTTAGGTTTTTCTATTTGTTGAGTTTGGGCTCTGAGCTCGAGTCCAAGTCAAAAATTGGCTTGTCAAGTTCGAGGTGAGCCCAAGTCTTGTAACACTAGTGTGAACACATCGAGGAATAATGTATATGCCGATGAAGAGAGAACCCATCCTTGTTTCCAAACAAACCATGGTATAGATATGGGTGGTCGAGATAAAACATCACTCTTCTAGATAGTTCGAACCATAATCTTTCATGGCTGTAAACACACCTTCATTATGTGTGTTCTTGATCCTACTTAAGAAATGGTGGAACATGTTGTAGATCAAATATTGCAACCCTAAGTCCACAAGAAGGTTACTTGTCTCGATTTCCGCAAATGTCTTTAAAATGTTCATCCTTCTTGAGTAATGCCAACCACTATCATCGGTTGCCATGCTTCTAATAGAAAGTCAATTTGTTACAATACCCAAAGGCTAGCAGGTTCATTCACTCTAATACCACTGTAATGACTCGAGCTCTAGATCAATAGATTTTTGGTTTATTTCTTATTGGATTGACAAAGGTTGTCATCCAATATTATTAAGATAGATAACGGAGTCCCCAAATTATAAATGAAATAAATTCTGAATATGAAATCTAATTCAAATATTAATTTGATAATGGAAATTTGATAAATAAATATAATAGTTGTTTCTAATTAATCAATTAAAATCATGTGCTAGCTTTGAATATAAATCTGCCTATCATTGATATATAGGGCTTGAGAATTGGGATGCCTTTCTTGATCGATACTTTGTACTCATGCATCTAACTTTGAGTCCTTTCCGGATTATATGCTTGAAACATATACTCCCATATTATAATTTTTTTCTCATATAGACCAATCCCACACTAGGTAATTCAATAATAAAAATAAGCCCACAAATTGATTACCCTGATCTTCCCTTCTTATTCTCTTTTATACTCGAAAACTACACAATTGAATCCTGATAGCAATATCACAATTTGACACATTGTAGAAAATACCTCCTACTTATCAATTGATGAGCTAAAGGGGCTTTATAATGAATGTTTCATAAGGCCACAACACTTGCTGAAGGTTTTGAAAATGGGGTTGCAAGCTAAGTGGGCTTAACCTTGGGGAAAAAACTTTGTGGTTAAGCACTTGAGCTGGAGTAGTACTAGGATGGGTGACCTCCTGGGAAGGCCTAGTGCCTCACCTCTATGAGCATCACCTACATGAAATGAGTGCTAAGTGGGAAATTCATTATCATGAGAGATGGGTTCTTGTGAACTCAACCCTCTTTCAATCCATGTCAGCCTTGGGATCGTACAAGAAGTTGGAGGTCGTACGAAGTACGAGATCAACAAGTTTGTATAAGAAATCTAAAAAATAGAGAACAGTGTGAATAATTCTTATCTTATCTTTTCCAAAAGTTCATCAACAACCTCCATTCAAGCCACTCAAGGCTTTACATAGTGTTTTACACCCTTGTCTAACTGATCCACACCCTCAAATAACTAAAAGCCAACATTCAAAACAAGTAACCATTGCATTTCAAATTTGTTGCTTTAAGCAACTTACAAATTTGCAACTTTAGACTCCTCCAACCTAAGGGATCGATCTGGTGGAACATACCTCAGAGTGATTCCACATGTTTTGTTGTGAAAGAGAACCATGCCTAGCATAAAAATACCTATTTGGACGTGTTTGAACAATTTGCTTGGTCACACAAGTTGCAAAACGAAAGTAGCACCACTTTGCAACTTTGCACTGCTTGCATTTGATGCTTTTTCCATCAAGTGAAAATCCATTTGACCATGGAAAAACCATGCTGAGATAGCCAAAATCGAGAGAGTTTTTGTAGAGGGGCTCAACGCAATCCTATTGGATCAGATGAGAAGTTTCTAAACATCACAATATCCAAGTAATAGCATGCTGAAGTTTGTAGCCATTTTTCACTTTGGACCCTTAAGGGATCGATCCAGTGGAATGTAGCTTGGAGTGATTCCACATGTTTCAGTGCGAAAAAAGACCATTCCTAGCATAAAAATACCTATTCGGATGCGTTGGAACAGTTAGTTTGGTCATACGAGTTGCAGAGTGAAAGTTGCACCTCTTTGCATCTTTGCACAACTTGAATTTGACACTTTTTCCATCAAGTGAAAATCCGCCGCCACGAGAAAACCACTCCAAGAAAGCCAAAACTGAGAGAGGTTTTTCTAGAGAGGCCCAACGCCTTCCTATAGGATTAGATGATAAGTTTCTAAGTGTAATGGTATCCAAGTAATAGCATGCTAAAGTTTGTAGCCATTTTGCACTTTGGACCCTTCAGGGATCGATCCAGTCGAATGTAGCTCGGAGTGATTCCACATGTTTCAGTGCAAAGAAAACCATGCCTAGCATAAACATACCCATTCAGATGCATTGGAACATTTAGTTTGGTCATACGACTTGCAGAGCAAAAGTTGCACCACTTTGCAACTTTGCACAACTTGAATTTGACACTTTTTCCATCAAGTGAAAATCCACCGCCACAAGAAAACCACTCCAAGACAGCTGAAACTGAGAGAGGTTTTTTTAGAGGGGCCCAAAACCTTCCTGTAGGATGAGACGAGAAGTTTCTAAGTGTAATGGTGTCCAAGTAATAACATGCTAAAGTTTGCAGCCATTTTGCACTTTGGACCCTTCAGGGATCGATCCGGTGGAACGTAGCTCAGAGTGATTCCACGTGTTTCGGTGCAAAAGAGGACCATGCCTAGCATAAAAATACATATTCAGATGTGTTGGAGTAGTTAGTTTGGTCACATGAGTTGCAGAACAAAAGTTGCACCACTTTGCAACTTTGCATTGCTTGCATTTGATGCTTTTTCCATCAAGTGAAAATCTACCACCATGGGAAAACCACTCTGAGATAGCCAAAATGGAGAGAGGCTTTTGTAGAGGGGCTAAATGCAATCCTGTAGGATTAGATGAGAAGTTTCTAACTATAATGGTATCCAAGTAATAACATGTTGAAGTTTGTAGCCATTTTGCACTTTGGACCCTTCAGGGATCTATCCGGTGGAACGTAGCTTGGAGCAATTCCACGTGTTTCGGTGTGAAACATGACCATGCTCAGCATAAAAGTACCTATTCACACTCGTTGGAACAGTTAGTTTGGTCATACGAGTTGCATAGCGAAAGTTGCACCACTTTGCAACTTTGCACAGCTTGAATTTGACACTTTTTCCATCAAGTGAAAATCCGCCGCCACGAGAAAATCACTCTAGGAAAGCCAAAACCGAGAGAGGTTTTTTTAGAGGGTCCCAATGCGTTCCTATAGGATCAAATGAGAAATTTATAAGTGTAACGGTATCCAAGTAATAGCATGTTGAAGTTTGCAGCCATTTTGCACTTTGGACCCTTAAGGGATCGATCCGGTGGAACATAGCTCAGAGCAATTCCACATGTTTCGGTGTGAAAGAGGACCATGCCTAGCATAAAAATACCTATTTGGATGCATTGGAGTAGTTAGTTTTGTCACATGAGTTGCAGAACGAAAGCTGCACCACTTTACAACTTTGCATTGCTTGCATTTGATGCTTTTTCCATCAAGTGAAAATCCGCCACCATTGGAAAACCACTCTGAGATAGCCAAAATTGAGAGAGGTATTTGTAGAGGGTCTCAACACAATCCTATAAGATCAAATGAGAAGTTTCTAAGCATCACGATATCCGAGTAATAGCATGCTGAAGTTTGCAGCCATTTTGCACTTTGGAACCTTAAGGGATCGATCCAGTGGAACATAGCTCGGAGTGATTCCATGTGTTTCGATGTGAAAGAGGACCATTCCTAGCGTAAATATACCTATTTGGATGTGTTGGAACAGTCCGCTTTGTCACACAAGTTGCAAAAAAAAAGTTGCAAATTGTTTACATGACCTTTATATGACCTTTTTCACATTGTTTACATTTCAATATTCAAAGTTTGCAAATTTTCCTATTCAACGCATTTACAGAACAAGGTGCTACTACACCAAACATGAACTGAAACCTTTCAGTATTTGAGTATATCTAATTATGTAATTAAATCTTATTACAATGCCTCAAACACTTCGTTCTCACAGATCTTTTACAATGTCACTCATACATTCGAGATTCTCTTTAAATGTCTACATCATAGGTGCTTATTATGATGTTAACTTCAAATGAGTAACTTGAAATTCCCTTGCTAAGATTCACACGCTATTTTATAATGGCTTGAAATCAAAATTGAGATTTTTCAAGATCATCAAAATAAGGATGTTGCATTGCTTTTTTGGCTGAGATTCTCTTTGATGACTCTTAAATCAACATTTTCTGCAATGAAAGATCAATCAATTTTTAGTAGTTTACTTACAAATACGCAAAGTAAAAGAGAAAAAGAAAGAGCATCCAAAATGGAAATGAAATAAAAATAGATGGAAGGCACTTACAGATGTTGCATGCAGGCATCAAAATAAGGATGTTGCATTGCTTTTATGGATGACATTCTCTTGGATGGCTCATATATTTGCATTTTTTGCAAGGGGACACCAATCACTATAAAAGAAGATGATAGCATTGGCATCAAACAAATTAATGTGCATACAAGTATAAATTAATAAGAACCAATGTGAATATACTTGCAAATTAATCCAATGAACCATTTGGGCCTGCTCTACTCTTTATTGTGTCAAGTATTGCCTCATGGTCAGACTCAGGGACCTTCCATAACGTCTTGTTCAAAAGTCTACCCCCATATTTGGTCAAATGAACATTGGATGCTACGGAAAGGTTTGAGTAATGAAGAATCTTATGATGCATGTCAAAGTCCTGAAATAGCCAATGTTTAACACTTGAATGTGGGTACCTTCTAAGCCATGTTCCAGTAACCAAAACTGAGCCTGAAGGGTATTCAATGTTTTCTCCATCTATAACTGGGGCCTACAATTTTTTTTGGTCTCAATAGAACGACACAAGTAATATTTTGTTCCCTCTTCATTGTCTTCATCTGCAATAACTACATAAACATGCCCTGCGTTGATATGTGCAAAAAATCTCCTGAAATTTGTTAACATTACGAATACAGTACAAAGTAAGATAACGATATGGAATTTTAACAACTAAGAAAGTAGATATATCACCTGGTTGAACTAGATCCGATACGTGGTCAAAGTCAGCCGATGATTCCATCTATGTCAATTCCAATGCCATCAGAGGGCGATACATGTGAAGTGGGCTAAGATAACTTGTCAACCATTTGTCAACCCACTCCCCTGACTCACAATTACTCCAAGCTTGCATTGTACATGAAGAAAAAAAGCATGCCATCTTTCATGTATCGATAATCCATGAACCTGCATTTGAGCTAAGGAAAGAGTGTACCTCACTCGATCCTGTTAGTGTACAACAGTCTTCATATGGTACAATGTTAGTATCATCCATCAACCAAAAAAATCTATGAACTGAAGATGTACCTTCATTACCTGGACCCATGAAAGCATTACACCACTCGACGATTGATTTTGTAGCTGTCAACTTTGCACTGTCTTTATACTTTAACTCTTCTCATGCTAATGCTCTTTTCACGCATGCTCCTGCACCATCATGCTCCCCCTTTCCATGTCCATCCTCACAAAATTTCCACATATGTTGAACACCTATAATGACATGCATCCTGCACAACCAGTAGAACATGCGTGAGTTCTTGAACTGTGCTGCACAGTTATCAGACCATATTATATGTTGATTGTATTCTATGCCCCTCTGAGCCAAACCACTATAGAACATCTAGAAGCAACCTTGCACGAACTCTGGAGAATGTGTGCAATCATCACTAATGTAAAAGTGGTACTCCCTCAATACCTTCCTTTGCTCATCTGTACTATCAGATGCATGAATGAATGCTATGTGCACAAATATCGAAACTTGTGTGGAGTTGTAATACTATGACTGCACCTCATGTTGTGGTTGTAGAGTGTAGTTATCTGCAAATTCAACCACGAATACTATGCTTCCAACTAGAAAGTGTCCTTGCATAGCTTGAATTGCGTTTCCAACCATTGGGCTCTATGGGTATGCATTGCATACTCAAACAGTATACTATCACGAAATGTGGTCATAAATTTGTACACTAGAATCTGCTCAATAACCAAATCACACCCTTTTTCTTGAGACCCATCTTTTGTAGCATATGCCACTATTTTATACTTCCTAAACTCTACTAGTTTTTGTCCCACCTCATCTGTGTTTTCCATATGTTGACATACTGGCATACACTGGAAGCCACCGCAACGCTCGCATGAACCATCCAAGCAATGTTGTCCTATAAAATATTTGGCCATCCTCTATTTCACATAATTTTTTTGATAAGAACTCTCTTGAAGATTTTGGTGGGGCTTCTATGCCACAATCTTGCAAAACATCATTAGTATGCAAATCTAAACATATAGAATGATAAACATCATAATGGTTAGAAAATTCAATATGTAGTCTACAACAACAAGTAGTGCATGTGTGATTTATCTTGACATAAAAAGGTTTAAGCAGTTCAATTTTTTTTTGAGAAATACTAATTTGAGGATAATCATTTTCAAATTTCCAAAATAATTGGGTTTGAGTGATATGCAAAAAATGCTTTGGATGTGGCTCACGATTTTGACTACCAATTCTCCTTCTTACCACATCCCTTTGATTAAGAGATGGCCTTTGTTATTCTTCCAATAATCTTCAATTAGTGTTCACAAGGCTTCGACAACTTCTTTATCTTTTAGTGACAGTCTCCCCAAGAATGCCCATAATTCATTTGTATCATTTCCCTCAATTCTTTGCTGCCTTTGAATGGCTCTTGATAAAGTTTTGAATGGCTCTTGAGAAAGAGAGAGTGGGAGGGAGAGAGGGGGAGAGTGGGAGATAGAGAGGGAGGGAGAGAGGGGGAGAGTGGGAGAAAGAGAGAGTGGGAGAAGAAGGGCTGAAGTGGGAGACCGAGAGAGTGGGAGAGAGTGGGAGATAGAGAGGGAGGGAGAGAGGGTGAGAGTGGGAGAATGATAGAGTGGGAGAGAGTGGGGGAGAGTGGGAGTGGGGGAGAGTGGGAGAAAGAGATAGTGAGAGGGAGAGAGGGGGAGAGTGGGAGATAGAGAGGGAGGGAGAGAGGGGGAGAGTGGGAGAAACCCTAAACCCTAAACTCTAAACCCTAAACCCTCAACCATCTAACCCTAATCCCTCAACCCTTAAACCCTAATCGCTCAACCCCTATACCCTCTCAATCCCTCAAACCTCAATCCTCAACCCTTAAACCCTAATCCCTCAACCCCTATAGCCTCTTAATCCCTCAACCCTCAACCCTCAACCCTTAAACCCTAATCCCTGAACCCCTATACCCTTGTAATCTCTCAAACCTCAATCCTCAACCCTTGAACCCTAATCCCTCAATCCCTATACCCTCTTAATCCCTCAACCCTCAAATCTCAACCCTTCAACCTTAATCCCTCTACCCCTATACCCTCTTAATCCTTGAATCCCTCAACCCTCAACCCTTAAACCCTAATCCCTCAACTCCTATACCCTCTTAATCCCTCAACCCTCAACCCTTAAACCCTAATCCCTCCAACACCCCTGCCCTCTTAATCCCTCAGCCCTTAAACCTTGTCCCTCAACCTATACCTCTTAATCCCTCAACCCTCAATCCTCATCCCTTAAACCCTAATCCCTCAATCCCTATACCCTCTTAATCCCTCAACCCTCAACCCTTAAACCCTAATCCCTCAACCCCTATACCCTCTTAATCCCTCAACCCTTAAACCCTAATCCCTCAACCCTTAAACCCTAATCCTTCAAACCATATACCCTCTTAATCCCTCAACCCTCAATCCTCAACCCTTAAACCCTAGTCCCTCAACCCCTATACCCTCTTAATCCCTCAACCCTCAATCCTCAACCCTTAAAACCTAATCCCTCAATCCCTATACCCTCTTAATCCCCCAACCCTCAACCCTCAACCCTCAACCCTTAAATCCTAATCCCTCAACCCCTATACCCTCTTAATCCCTCAACCCTCAAACCCTAATCCCTCAACCCTCGACCCTTAAACCCTAATCCTCAGTCCTTTATACCCTCTTGAGCTCTTGAACCTACAAACCTGACCTTGGCCTAATCCCTCGACCACCTGCCCTCTTAATCCCTCAAACCTCAACCTCCTAAGCCTAATCCCTCAGCCCTATGCCCTCTCCAATCCCTCTGACCCTCCAAACCTCAAACACCAGCCCTTAAACCTAATCCCTCAACCCTATGTGCTTAGTCCCTCAACCCTCAACCCTCAACACTTAAACCATAATCCCTCAACACCTATACCCTCTTAATCCTTGAACACTCAACCCTCAACCATTAAAGCCTAATCCCTCAACCCTCAACCTCAACCCTTATACCCTAATCCCTCAACCCATATACCCTCTTAATCCCTCAACCCTTAAAACCTAATCCCTCAACCCCTATACCCTATTAATCCCTCATCCCTCAATCCTCAACCCTTAAACCCTAATCCCTCAACCCCTATACCCTCTTAATCCCTCAACCCTCAATCCTCAACCCTTAAACCCTAATCCCTATACCCTCTTAATCCCTCAACCCTCAACCCTCAACCCTTCAACCTTAATCCCTCTACCCCTATACCTTCTTAATCCTTGAATCCCTCAACCCTCAACCCTTAAACCCTAATCAACCCCTATACCCTCTTAATCCCTCAACCCTTAAACCCTAATCCCTCAACCCTTAAACCCTAATCTGTCAACCCCTATACCATCTTAATCTCTCAACCTTCAATCCTCACCCCTTAAACCCTAATCCCTCGATCCACATACCCTCTTGGCCACCTCAGCCCTCCATGTGCTAAACCTAATCCCTCAGCCCTATGCCCTCTTAATCCCTCAGCCTTAAGCCCTAATCCCTCAATCCCTATACCCTCTTAATCCCTCAACCTCAATCCAACTCTTAAACCCTGTCCTCAACCCCTGCTACCTATCTGTCCCTCAACCCTCAATCCTCTCAACCCTTAAAACCTAATCCACCTCAATCCACATACCCTCTTAATCCCTCAACCTCAACCTATTACCCTCTTAATCCCTCAACCCTCAAACCCTAATCCCTCAACCCTCAACCCTTAAACCCTAATCCCTCAATCCCTATACCCTCTTAATCCTTGAACCCTCGACCCTCAACCCTTAAACCCTAATACCTCAACCACTATACCCTCTTAATCCCTCAACCCTCAACCCCTAAACCCTAATCCCTCAACCCCTATACCCTCTTAATCCCTCAACCCCTATAGATTTTGATGGTAAAGGGCATGAAAAATGAGGTTTCACCCTAGGGTTTGATAAAATATTGCATGTAGAGGTTGGGTTATTGAATTTTGACCTTTTGCTGGTGATTGTAAGAGGATATGAGGTGGTGGCATGTTCAGGTAAGGTGTGGAACCATTCCTTTCAATAAACCCTCCTTATACTAGCATAAAAGAAGGGTTTTGGTTTGGCATGGTAAAGTGAGTTTTTCCTTAGACAAATTGCAGATCTGAGGGTTTGGATACATGATAATTGCTATCCCAACAAGTTAAGGGGGTTCTTGAATGTTTAAAGGTATGTTCCTTTGTAAATTAGGCCTAGTTAGCCTAATGAGGACAACGAAAAAGATCATTTTTAATGCACATGTTCCAAGATAGTCACTGTTGATTTTGAAGTATGTGTTGTAACTCAATAATAGCTATCTAGATCAGTCATTTTTTTGTGAAGTCATTTGAGAAGATTTCCTCAAAACACCACTTGGAGCCAATCATTTCACTTGAAAATTCATCATAAAACCCTTTAGCAACAACTCCACCTTTGTTTCTTGAATTCCCCTGCACAAATAAACACACACACCTAAAACATCGTAATTTGACATTATATTCTTTATACCACTTCTCTAATCACCTAATGACCTCTTTGAGATTTTAATACATTACATATGACGTTTACATGACCTTTTTCACATTGTTTATATTTCAAAATTCAAAATTTGCAAATTTTCCTATTGAAGGCATTTACAGAACAAGGTGCTACTGCACCAAACATGAACTCCAAAATTACAATATTTGAGTAAATCTCATTATGTAAGTAAATATCATTACAATGCCTTAGGTACTTCATTCTCATAGATCTTTTACAATGTCACTCTTTAAATGTCTACATCATAGATGCTCATTATGAGGTTAAATTCAATTGAGTAACTTGAGATTCCCTCGCTAAGCTTCACATGCTCTTTTATAATGGCTTGAAATCAAAATTGAGATTTCTCAAGATCATAAAAATAAGGATGTTGCGTTGCGTTTTTGGTTGAGATTCTCTTTGATGGCTGATAAATCAACATTTTCTGCAATGAGAGATCAATCAATTTTTAGTAGTTTACTTACAAATACGCAAAGTAAAAGAGAAAAAGAAAGAGCATCCAAAATGGAAATGAAATAAAAATAGATGGAAGGCACTTATAGATAGGCATGCAAGTCTCACAATTTAGTCACTCCTGGTCATACATCTTCACTAGGAATTCCAACATACCTATTGCACACAACACCTCTCATGAATAGAGTAAGTTGAAATTTCAGATGCTCTTATAATGTCTACATCATAGCTGCTCATGATAAGGTTAACTTCAAATGAATAACTTGAAATTCCCTCACCAAGATTTGCACACACTTTTCTAATGGCTTAAAATCATGATTGAGATTTATCAAGATCATCAAAATAAGGATGTTGCATTTCTTTTTTGGCTAACATTCTCTTGGATGACTCATATATCTGCATTTTTTTGCTAGGGGAAACCAATTAGTGTTTAGTATGTTACTTACAAATACACAAAGTAAAAGAAGATGATAGAATTGGAATCAAAAAAATTAATGTGCATACAAGTATAAATTAATAAGAACCAATGTGCATATACTTACAAATTAATCCAACAAACCATCTAGGTTTGCTCTACTCTTTATTGTGTCAAGTATTGCCTCACGGTCAGACTCACAAACCTTCCACAAGGTCTTGTTCAAAGGTCTGCCCCCATATTTGGTCAAAAAAACATTGGATGCCATGACAAGGTTCGAGTAATGAAGAATCTTACGATGCGTGTCAAAGTCCCGAAATAGCCAATGTTTAACAGTCGAATGTGGGTACCTTCTAAGGCATGTTCTAGTAACCACAACTGAGCCTGTAGGGTATTCAATGTTTTCTCCATCTATAATTGGGGCCTCCAATTTATTTTTTGCCTCAACACAACAACACAAGTAATAGTTTGTTCCCTCTTCATTGTCTTCATCTACAATAACTGCATAAACATGCCCTGCATTGATATGTGCAGAAAATATCTTGAAATTTTTCAACATTACGAATACAATACAAAGTAAGATAACGATATGAAATTTCAACAACTAAGAAAGTAGATATATCACTTGGTTGAACTAGATCTGATATGTGGTCAAAGTCTACAGATGATTCCAAGTTCCAATGTCATCGGAGGGCGATACGTGTGAAATGGGCTAAGATAACTTGTCAACCATTTGTCAACCCACTCCCCTAACTCACAATCATTCCAAGCTTGCATTGTACATGAAGAACAAAAGCATGCCATCTTTCGTGTATCGATACTCCATGAACTTGCATTTGAGCTAAGGAAAGAGTGTACCTCACTTGATCTTGTTACTATAAAACAATCTTCATATGGTGCAATGTTAGTATCATCCATCAACCAAAAAAATCTATGAATTAAAGACGTACCTTCATTACCTAGACCCATCAAAGCATTAAACCACTCGACAATTGATTTTGCATCTATCAACTTTGCACTATCTTTATACTTTAAATCTTCTCGTGTTAATGCTCTTTTCACACATGCTCATGCACCATCATGCTCCCCCTTTCCATGTCCAGCCTCACAAAAGTTCAACATACATTGAACACCTATAATGATATGCATCCTTCACAACTAGTAGAACATGTGCGAGTTCTTTAATTGTGTTGCACAGTTATCAGACCATATTATATGTCAGTCGTATTCTATGCCCCTCTGAACCAAACCACTATAGAACATCTGGAAGCAAAATTACACGAACTCTGGAGAATGTGTGCGATCATCACTAATGTAAAATTGGTACTCCCTCAATACCTTCCTTTGGTCATATGTACTATCAAATGCATGAATGAATGCTATGTGCAAAAATATCGAAACTTGTGTGGAGTTGTAATACTGTGATTGCACCTCATGTTGTGGTTGTAGAGTGTAGTTCTCCGCAAAGTCAACCATTGATACTATGCTTCCAACTGGAAAGGTGTCCTTGCATATCTTGAATTGTGTTTCCAACCATCAGGCTCTATGGGTATGCATTACATACTCAGACAGTATATTGTCATGAAACATGGGAAAAAAACTGGTACACTGGAATCTTCTCAATAACCAAGTCACACCTTTTTTCTTGAGACCCATGTTTTGTAGCATATGCCACTATTTTATACTTCCCAAACTCTACTAGTTTTTGTCCCACCTCATCTGTGCTTTCCATATGTTGACATATTGGCATACGCTAGAAGGCACCGTAATGCTTGCATGAACCATCCAAGCATGATATCCCATAGAATATCTGGCCATCCTCTATTTCACATAATTTTTTTGATAAGAACTCTCTTGAATATTTTGGTGGGGCTTCTATGCCACAATCCTAAAAAACATCGTTAGTATGCAAATGTACACATATAGAACGATAAACATCATAATGGTTAGAAAATTCAATATGCAGTCTACAACAACAAGTAGTGTGTGTGTGATTTATCTTGACATCAAAAAGGTTTAAGCATTTCAAAAAATATTTGAGAAGTACTAATTCGAGGATAATAATTTTTAAATTATTGAAAAAAATGGGTTTGAGTCATATCCAAAAAATGCTTTGGATGTGGCTCACAATTTCGACTACTGATTCTCCTTCTTACCACATCCGTTTGATTCAGAGATGGCCTAGTGTTATTCTTCCAATACTCTTCAATTAGTGTTCTCAAGGCTTCGAAAATTTCTTTATCTTTTCGTATTAGTCTCCCTAAGAATTCCCATAATTCATTTGAATCATTGCCCTCAATTCTTTCCCACCTTTGAATGGCTCTTGATAAAAAAATTCTACTAATGTTCACTCATCTTTTTAATGAGACAAGTTCTCTTTGTTTGACAGCTTACCAAAGTTGATGTAATGACACGTCGGGTGACATTACCATCCTTTGAGCATGAGGTCTTACCCACACTCTCATAATCATCCATTAGATTCTTCACAATAGTGTCTTCACTCGATGCATTCGATGTTCTCAACCCAAGAGTCTTCATGATTTTCCTATACTTTACACCCCGCATCATTTCAACAAATACTTGACATCTTGCAGTCTCATTTAGCCTTTAAAATAATTGTTCTTAAATCTTATCAACATATCTTCTACAAGTGTGTGTTGAAATCTTACCTTCCATGTGCTACAAAATCTCATCATCAATATTAATCAAATACTTTGGATTTCTACGCAAAATTCTAGGTGGTGTTCTCCTAGGTACATACATCTCAACATTAGGAATTTCATCAATATTTAATTGAGGTGGGATAGATTTTGTGAAGGGGAAAAATGTACTAATCTAAAATGCAAACTAAAATGCAAGAAGAATACAAAGACACCTAACACCTCAAAACAATTAGCCTAAGTTAAACACAAGATAAAAGGAAGATAAAAATGAAAATCAAATTGATATACCTTTACCCATGCTTTCCTTGGTTGGCCCTTTGATAGATGATATTATGTGTGCTCCTTGATGGAAAAATGATGCAAAGTTCTTAAAATGTAAGATGAAGATGTAAATGGCTAAGATGGATATTGGATGAAATGATGTGATAATAACTTATGGAGGCTCAAATGGCTCAAGATCATAAGTTGGCTAACAATGCCCAAGGATCAGTCCCTTTAATGAAGGAAGAGGGGGGTATTTATAGGAGAAGTTGAATTCTCTAGAGAATTTGACTATCAAGATTGAGCCACCATGGCCAAGATGGAGGGCTATGGTGAGTTGAGGACTCACAAGACCTCACATTTGGACATGTGGCAGGTGAGTTGTCCAAAGGACAAGGTGAGATGGAAAAGGGTAAAAATGACATGGAAGAGGCCATGTGGTCCCAAGGTACTTGCAAGTACCTTGGCATGTGACTGATGTGACCTCTTAAGGATCACATTGGGAAGGGGAAAGCTTTCGAGGAATAAAAGTGAATTTTTAATTCACTTTTTGGAAGAAACCAAAGGGTAAGACAAGATTCCTTATAGAAGGTGTTTTTGTCCCATGGGTACGATATGACATATGAGATTTCATGGGGAAGACAAATGCATGGGGGGAATAAGTGTGAATTTCTGATTCACATGGGGAAGAGGTCAACCCAAAAAAGGTAAGTACCAAGAAGGTTGACTTAAGGACATGTTAAAAGGGGTAAGTGATTAGGATTAGGATTGTACAAATAGATTATTAGATTAATTAATGATGATTAGAGATAAGCGGAAAGTTATGGAGGATGTGACATTAATCCTAATTAAGGATATGCACATCTTAATGAAGGATTAATTAAATTAACCTAGATTAATGAAAAGGTTATGGAGGATGTGACAGGGAGAGATAAAGAATGAATTAAAAATTGAAAAGGATAATTGACTAAATTAAATAAATTGATTGCTTTTATTTAATTTAGAGATGAAGTGGGCTTATGTATAAAGTATTTAATTGATTAAATTAAATACCTTAGAAATGTTAGGGAAAAAATAACATTAATTAAATAAATAATTTAATTAATGTTAATGAAGGGGATGAAGGAAAGGGATAAATTTTTCCTTATGTAAAGGGTCAAATTTAGGTGTCTACATATTACGTACCTTCGATCGAGGGTGGAGAAGAAGACATACCTTGAGGTTCACATGGGGATGATGGCATACCTTCTTCGTCAAATCCGAGTGATGATGTACTCTCAACTTGAGATGTGTTGGATGGTATCCAACAATATTCACTTGAGGTAGATGGTGTCCCTCCATATTCACTTGCAGTAGATGGTGTTCGTCCATATTCACTTATGTTAGATGGATTCCCTCCATATTCGCTTGTGCTTAATGGTGTCCCTTCATATTCACTTGTCATAGAGGGTGTGCCTCCAACTATGGTATCTAAATCTATCTTACGAAGATGCTTTCACATTCATGCCTTTTGTGCTACCAATTCCCGTTCTTTTTTTTACTGTTGTGGTTCCTCTTCAATTGGCTTGTTTTCATCAATCATTTCCAATTTCTTCTTTTCACAATATGTCGCCACCCGAACTCTCTCCTTTTCTTTGAAGGTTTCATTGTCTTCATTTTTTAGTTTCCTCTTTGTCTCTTTCTTCGGCATGGTGGATAATTTTATCTGTACCATGGTAATGAGACAACTATTAGTTCCTAAAAAATGTACCAATCATATGGTGAGGACTCCATCAATCACACTCTCTAAAACGCTTGAGTCAAATATTGTAATTTTTCTCTAAAACTGTCAAACCCTCTGTTAGGGTAAACAATGAACTTGAGAAATTGTGTTTCTCCCATTCTACTTAGTGAAAGTTCTCAGTTTTGGTGTAAAAACTCCTTGTGGAATTTAATTTCATATTTCAAAGGTTACCAATCATATGGTGAGGACTAAGGTGTGAAGAAAATATTTTTTCTTGACTGTAAAACTGTGTTCAAACTAGTAAAACAAGGAATTGTGAAGCTTAGAGCTTAGGGTTTATGGAAATGTGTTTGGAAATGAACTTATAATGGACTTATAAGCTTGGTAAGGTCAAATGAAAGGTATTTTATGTATTGGAAATGATGTTTTTTTGTTGGGGGTAGCAAAACCAATAACCTTTGTTTGCACTAAGGCTTAGTTAGGCTTATTCTCAAACTGAAACAAATAGTTTACAAGCATTTTCTATGAAGGAATTAATATCCATCTTATAATATGTTTTGTATGAGGGAAATGGGTGTCAAAAATGAGTATCAAATTCTTAATTATGTGCATGGTTTGGGAGATACATGTGACAGTTTGTAGATGCTTGGCTACTAGTAATGTGGATAGTCAACAAAGGAACTGAGTTTGTGTGTAAGTTCAGACTTCCGAAAGGTTTCATTTTTGTTGTACTAACTCAAGTAAAAAGATTTTATACGAAAATAATGGTTTGGTTTTGGCTTAGTAATTATAGTTTGTGTTTGTAAACAATGGTGCCATTATGGAAGATTTAAGACAACTTGTGAATGACATAATCATTAGTTGATGTTTTGAGGAACCTAGTTGATTGTAATTAGTTATTTTGATTAATTTAAAGGTGTTTTGAAGGTCCAACCTATAACCACCTATTAAATACCAACCTATAACCACTCGTTAGCTACCAAGACATTCATTTGTCTTAAAAATTGCTAGCATTGACAAGTTTTGCTAAATAAGCAAAATTATGCAACTTTGTTTTCCAAGACACCTAAGACCACTCAACCACCTTTATTTCATCCCTAATACAAATTATACACTCTTTTCTTTCACTTCCATTTATAATTTGAATAATTTCCCTTCAAATATTATATAGCAAAATTGACAATTTTCTGAAGCAAGAGTGCATACTTACACATTTGATCACCAAACTCACAAAATCCCTAAATACATGAAATATTGGTCTATTTAGGCCTTATTTTAAATAAAATCTATGAAAAATCATCTAAAAACTCTTGAACTTGCCATGAAATTAGATTTCGAAACATGGTTGTAGGTGCCCATGCACCATGGGTTTCGAATACTACAAGGGGAAGCATGCTCAAATGATGAATTTTGGTGAGATATTTGGAATTTTTATTTGGTTTATTTCAATCAATAACATGCTGACTATAGTGTCTTGGATGTCTGGATAAAGCTTGGTAGTTACCTTCCATGATTTATTGTTATTTTTCCATGTAAGTTGCAACATTGAGTTCTTGAATTAGTGAATCATGAGCAAATTGAATGGTTCTGAGTTTCTAATCAGCTTTTTGCTATGCTAAAATCAATTTTATGATGGTTAATCTATTTTTTGAGTCTTACTAAGAGTTGAAACCAAGTTATAATTTTTTGTGGAAAATGAAATCAAGTGAAATTGAAGGATTTTGATGAAAAGATGATTGAGTTTTGTTTGTTGATATTCTTCAATTTAAGTTAGGGTCAGAAGTACCCTTGATGATTTATGGATCCTGGTAGATTCTCTACATCAAGTTTAAAATGGTAATTGGCAAGTGTATATAATTGTGTAATTTAAAATGTGCATTGACAACGTAAGGGTATAATGACAAAAAAAAATGAAAGCAATCCATAATAGAATGAGATAAAATGTGTAAGGACTTCACATACCTAAAAAACCAGACTTTCAAATTGAGGAGTTCAACCCAATTATGTAGGCTTAGCTTCTTCTTTCTTCAAAATCCACAACAATTTGATTTGTTCAAAAGCTTGTTCCCCTCCAAACTTCAATTGTATATCAGTTTTCAATGGAATTCAAACTTCAAATGATATTATATGTCTTTCAATGTGGAAACTCTTCTATTTCATGCAAAGGTGGTAAAAATATTATGGAAAATGTGATTGAATGTGAAAAACATGCTTTCACACTTCACAACATCATCAAAAAGATACTTTTTGTCAGAGCATGCACAAAACCAAGAGAATATGCAGATTATGGGCCTTAACATCACAGGTATATTGAGCCTTTTTACCATTTTTATTGGAATAAAAAATGTGCTCGTGTTATTTCTTCCTAAAATAGTAGCATCTCTACTTATTCAAAGTGCTCACGCATTATATGAAATATGGTTTTTTAAATATATTTATTTTCTCCCTCTTTGTCTAGACCCTCTATCCTGATTCTATATCTCTCCCTTGAACCCTTAGAGTAGAAGAGATAGAGGTGTGTGTGTGTGTGTGTGTGTGTGAGAGAGAGAGAGAGAGAGAGAGAGAGAGAGAGAGAGAGAGAGAGAGAGAGAGAGAGAGAGAGAGAGAGAGAGAGAGA
>CM021103.1:88523043-88655228 GCA_007115665.2 Sequoiadendron giganteum | reverse complement strand
GAGAGTGGGAGGGAGAGGGAGAGAGTGGTAGAGAGGGAGATAAAGTGGGTTTAGGGAAAGAGGGAGAGATGGAGAGAGAGAGGAGAGAGGGAAAGAGTGGGAGAAAGAGAGTGGGAGAGATAGAGGGAGTGGGAGAGAAGAGGTGCAGGAATCAAGGGAGAGTTGGAGAAAGAGTGGGAGAAGAGAGAGAGTGGGAGAAAGAGAGAGTGGGAGAGAGGGAGGGAGAGGGTGGGATAAAGAGAGAGTGGGAGAGAGTGGTAGTGTGGGAGAAGGGGAGAGTGGGAGAAAGATAGAGTGTGAGGGAGAGAGGGGGAGAGCATGAGAAAGAGAGACTAGGAGATAAAGAGGGAGAGAGGGAGGGAGAGGGAGTGGGAGAGAAAGAGGGATAGAGAGAGGGAGAGAGGGGGAGAGTGGGAGAAAGAAAGGGTAGAGAGGGAGAGTTGGGAGAGAAAGGAGGGAGGGAGGAGGGAGGAGATGGGAGATATCTTTGGGAGATGAATATAGAGGAGGGAGGGAGGTGAGAAAGAGGCAGGTGGGAGAGGGGGGGTGGGAGAAGGGAGAGGAGGGAGTGGGAGAAAGAGGTGGAGAGAGTGGGAGAGAGAGAGGGATAAGAAGTGAGAGAAAAGATGAAGTGGGAGGAGGTGGGAGGAGAGAGAGAGAGTGGGAGAGAGAGATGGATAGAAGGAGGGAGAGAGGGGGAGAGTGAGAGAAAGAGATAGTGGGAGAGAGTGGGAGAGTGGGAGAAGGGGAGAGTGGGAGAAAGAGATAGTGGGAGAGAGTGGGAGAGTAGGATAAGAGGAGAGAGATAAAGATAGAGTGGGAGGGAGAGAGGAGGAGAGTGGGAGAAAGAGAGAGTGGGAGAAAGAGAGATTGGGAGAGAGAGAGGGAGAGGGAGTGGGAGAGAAAGAGGGAGAGAGGGAGGGAGAGGGAGAGGGGGAGAAATATATATTGGGAGATGGAGATGAGAGAGGGAGAGAGGGGGAGAGTGGGAGAAAGAGAGAGTGGGAGAAGGGGAGGGAGGGAGAAAGATAGAGTGGGAGGGAGAGAGGGGGAGAGTGGAAGAAATAGAGAGTGGGAGAGAAAGAGGGAGAGAGTGGGAGAGAGGGATAAAGAGGGAGAGGGGGAGAAAGAGATAGTGGGAGAGATGGAGATATAGAGGGAGGGAGAGACAAAATGAGAGAGAGATAGAGGGTTAAGAGTTAAGGGTTTAAAGGTTAAGGGTTTAAATTGTTAATAGATAGAGGGTATGTGGAGATAGTGGGAGAGATGGATACCCCTATACCCTCTTAATCCCTCAACCCTTAAACCTGAATCCCTCAACCACTATACCCTCTTAATACGTTAACCCTCAACCCTCAATCCTTAAACCCTAATCCCTCAACCCTCAACCCTCAAACCCTAATCCCCCAACCCCTATACCCTCTTAATCCATCAACCCTCAAACTTCAACCTTTAAACCCTAATCCCTCAAACCCTATACCCTCTTAATTCATCGACCCTCAACCCTTATCCCTCAACCCTCAACCCTTCAACCCTAATCCCTCAACCCCTATACCCTCTTAATCCCTCAACACTCAACCCTTAAACCCTAATCCCTCTTAATCCCTCAACACTCAACCCTTAAACCCTAATCCCTCAACCCCTATGCCCTCTTAATCCCTCAACCCTCAACCCTCAACCCTTAAAACCTAATCCCTCAACCCCTATACCCTATACTCTATAACCTCTTAATCCCTAAACCCTTAAACCCTAAGCCATAAACCATCTACCCTCTAGCGTCAATCCTCTACCCTATACCCTCAACCCTAATCCCCCAACCCTTAAACTCACTTAGTAAACTCTCTACCCTAATCCCTCAACCCTCTTGACCCTTAAACCCTCAACCCTTAAACCCTTAAACACTCAACCCTAAACCCTTGACCCTCAACCCTCAACCCTTAAACCCTAAACTCTTAAACCCTCTACCCTCTACCCTCAACCCAATACTCTCTACCCTAAACCCTAATCCATCAACCCTAATCCCTCAACCCTTACACCGTTAAATTTGAGAAAACTCTCTTCCCTAATCCCTAAACCCTCAACCCTTAATATCTCAACCCCTATAACCTCTACCCTATATATTGGACCCTCAACCCTAATCCCTCGACCCTATACCCTATACCCTCAACCCTCAACCCTCAAACTTAAACCCTCAATCTTCAACCCTCAACCCTTAAACCCTAAACCCTTAAACCCTATACCTTCTACCCTATACATTAAACCCTCAACCGTTAATCCCTCAACCCTCAATCCTTAAACCCTAAACCCTCTACCCCTATACCCTCTACCCTTTACATTGGACCCTAAACCTAATCATTCAACCATATACCCTCAAAACTATACCCTAAACCCTCTGCCCTCAACCAAGTAAACCCTTAAACCTAAACTCTTCAACCATAAACCCTTAAACCTTCTACTCTATACCCTCAACCAAATACCCTCTACCATCGACCTTGTTCCCTCAACCCTTAAACCTTAAACCCTAATACACTAGAAACCATCAACCCTATAGGTGCTCCACCCTAATCTCTCAACCTTATACCCTCAACTCCTATCAATTTCTGTCTATCTATAAATATCACCTCTCCATCCCTCCCTCCCTCCTACCCTCTCTAATTATCTCTATCTATTGTCTTCCTCTTTCTACGTACCTCTTGTTCAATCAATTCCTACCACACTCTCTCGCTCCCTCTATCCATCTCTCTTTATGTCCCTCCCACTCTATCCAACTCTCTCCAACTCCAACTCTCTCCCTCTCTCTCATGTCTCTCCCTCCCACCCCTCCTCTCTCTTAGGTCTCTCCCTCTAGAAACCTACCTAAGTAACTCTCTCTATCTCTCTCCCCTCTCTCTATCTATCCCTCCCACCCTACCTAGATAAGTCCCTCTCACTCCACCCCCCTCTTTCTCTACCTCTATTAGGTCACTCCCTCCCATGCCCTCTCCCTATCTCAGGTCTCTCACTCACACTCCCTCTCTCTCCCACTCCCTCTCTCTCTCACACTCCCTCTCACTACCTATCTCTCAAGTCTCTCCCTTTGGCATCCTACCTACATAACTCTCTTTTTTCTCAGTCTCTCTCCCCCCTCTCTCTCTCTCCCTCTCTATCAATTCTCTCTCTCCCACCCCCATCTCTCTCTCCCTCCCTCTATCCCTCCCACCCTACCTAGATAAGTCCCTCTCACTCAAACCCCCTCTCTCCCACTCCCTCTCTCTTAAACTCTCACTTCCACCCCCTCTCCATCTCTCCAGACTCTCTCTCTCTCTCTAAATTCTCCCTCCCTCTAAAGACATATGTAAATATATACATACAAGAATAATACATATGTACATATAATCCTAAATCCATACAATAATACATACATACATGTGTAGATACAATCTTACATACATTACATACAATATATATGCATTGATACATACAGGCATATATACATACATACAAGCATGCGTACATGACATACAAGCATACATGTACATACAAACATAAAAATATATCAGCATAAATTCAATATATTGGAATTTAACATAAAGGAGGACATAACGCGAGTGCGTTATAATGCGCTCACGTTATGTCTTAGTCGACATGTTTCCCGCAGAAGCAAAAACAATGTCAAAACTAAAATATAATGTGAGCACACTCGTGTTATATATTGCTTTGGGAATTCCCAATCCTTAGGCTTGGTATTTACCTTGGAATACGAATCCAAAGGCTTGGAAGGCATTCCCAATGACCAGAGACATGTTTTTAAAAAATCTACCATATTTCACATAATTGAGTTCGTGCTCACTGTCAAGATTACACGTGGTTCAATATTGAAACAATTGAACACATGGGTAATTTTGCATTCTCTCTTAGCTATCCAACGATGTAATTTTTTTCACTTTTTGAAAATGATAAGCCTTTCATCCATAATTTATTTTATTTGTATGTCTTTTTTTTTCCAAAAAGCAGTGTTTGGTATTTTTTTCATTATAAATTAACCATTCATCAAATTTTCAAATAAATTACATTTTTAGAAACTAGACTCCATTCTAAAAATTTAAAAAAAATTTAAAAAAATTCAATTAGTTTCTAAAATTTGTAGGGGTAGCATGGCCAAAATTTTATTTTTCAGGAAATGTCCACTTCAAAAATTAGTAAAAAATCAAATATTCATTAAAAAATTATCACAAAAATCATGCATCAACTACATATTGTTAGCTAACTTCTAACTGTTGCGATTTTAAAAATACAATAAAAAAGTTCACCGTACGAGGGTCATACAAGAGCTGCTATGTTATGTTTTTCAGAAAAAAACAACACCAATTTGTGTACATCCCTCTTTTGAACCCCTTAATCTCAACCATTTTAAAAATAAATTAGTAGTTTAGAAAGTAAATTCAGAGAATTTCAATCCTTTTTTTTTGTTCCATCTCAAAAATTTTCATTGTAACTATCCTCAATTTCATGTCCAAGGTTAGTATTTCTTGATTTTAGAAAAAAAAAATCCACTTAAGTCCTCTTTTTGGGAACCATCTTGGTGCACTTACCCTAATGTTTATTGTTTCAACTCTAGTTCCTACACCTTTCGTGATTGTTTCGAATAAATTTTTAGTAGCATTCTCCATTACTATTGGTGGTTCATGTAGATATGTTCATAGTCAGAGCTCTAACAGGACCTTCCCAACTTTTTTGCAGGTCGATTGGAGCTCGAGGACAAAAGATGGTGCACCATTTCTGCATCAATTGATAATAATCAGGCAATGATGATTATGTCCATATTTTAATGTTTTTCCCTCTTGCATCTTCAATAGTGTAGGATGCTCCTCATAATGCATTGCATACAGTTAACTCCACGACTTGTGTGGATTTCTTAGTTTCTCTTTTTGCTTTACATTCAGAAAAGAAATGCATAAAAATGCAAATTTGTACTATCATTTGTATTCTTGCAATCAAATGAAATCTATAATGTAACAATGTCATGAAATAAATGAAAGCAATGAATGCTTAGTAATTTGTATAATCAACTTTGTACTTCACTTGTTTCTTTAAATTATTGAGAAATGACTGTAAACTCTGTTCTCTCAAACAATGCATAACTGATACTTAATAGAACAGACTGCAAACAACACTTCATGCATAAGAAGAAAATAAAAGAACTTTCACTTTGAGATATAAAAAAAATTAATCAGCTCCAGCAATCGAGTTGTAGTAAAAATTTGGTAACATTTTGGCAATTTTCGCTAGATGCTTGCTAGCTAAGCATTAGGTTAGTTGCCTGTATCACTCCATTGGGCACGAAGTCAAATCTGCCCCTTCATGAAACTCATAAATCTGAACAATAATACTCCAAACAACAGCAAAACAAAACAAAACAAAGTTGACAGAAAACTAACAGGCCTTGATGGCCAATTAAAACATGCACAACAATGCTTAGGGAAAGCATGAAAACTAAAAAGAAACATGCGTAAAGTACTTATTGCATAAAATACTCTACTTATTTACAAAATAAAACTTATCTTAGTGGAAATGCTTGAGATGGATCCCATTTACTGGGATAGACAACACCTCTCTAATCAACTTAGAAAGTTGGAAAGTGTTGTGTTCCTTGCACTCCGTGATCATATAAGGCCCATCCCAAATTGCATCAAATTTGGAATGTCATCCACGTTTATTCTTAAATTCATTCCACTTAAAGACCAAATCACCAATAATGAATTCTCATGGTCTTGCCCTTTTATCAAAATAGCTCTTCATTTGAGCTTGATGTATCTCAAGTTGTCTTAATGCTTCCTTTCTAGTTTCTTCAAGCTCTACCAACTGTGAAAATCTCACTTCAAGAGGCTACTCATTCAACAATTCGAGCTCCTTAAGAAAATTCAAAGTGGTTAATTCAATAGAAACAATTAAATTAGCTTCTTTCCCATAAGCAAGTACATAAGTAGAACAAATAGTGGCCCTTTTAGGAGTCACCCTATCAGCCCAAAGAGATAACTAAAGCTTTTTCATGCCATGCTCGTTGATTGTCCTCAACTGTCTTCTTGATTATCCGGATTAGATTCTTATTTGTAGATTTTGCCTGCGCATTGCCCTGCGGATAATAGTTAGAAGATTTATTCAAATAAATTTTATTTCTAATTGACCAATTAGAAATCCTTAAACCAATAAAGGCCAAACCATTGTTAAAAATTATTGAATCTACAATACTAAATCTTGACAATAAGTCTTGATAGAAATTAAGCACATCAGTCTCGTTTGCTTCTTTCAAAGTAACAACTTCGGTCCACTTAGTAAAGTAATTTGTTGCAAAAAGGATCCACTTATGGCCCATGTTTGAAGGTGGATTGATAGGTCCAATGAAGTCTAAACCCCACTTGGAAAATGGATTCTCCACCTGAATCGGATGTAGGGACAACATTGCAAGTCTATGTTTTCCAGAAAACAAAGCATATTTTTCACATTTTTGGACCCAAGCAATAATATCCTTGAACAAATTTGACCAATAATAACCAGCCTACATAATTTTTTAGGGTTGTTGTTCTTGCAAAAAAATGACCTCTTGAAGGCCCATCATGAAATTCTCCTAGTAGGTTATCAACTTGATCAAGTTGAATGCATCTTAATAAAACACCTTGAAAGTATCTCCTATAAAGAATGCCATCAATAATTGAAAAAGGAATATATTGTAACCTGTAATACCTTGTTTTTTCTCTGTCTAAGCCTTTGGGGCACTCACCGGTTTGAAAATAATGCATCATTTGCTGCACCCAGGTAGCAACGGGAACTAGAACAACAACTGCATCATAATTGTTTAGCTCTGTAACAACACTTTCATCTTCTTTTAAGTCATTGTTTGCTGTATTTTCTATAATTTGTTCACATAAACCCTTTGCTCTGACAAGCTTGGTTATTTTAATATCAATATCAAACTCCATAACCTTGGTTATCCAACCAGCACACTTATCATTAATTTCTCAGTTAAGCTAGAAATCCTTAATAGTTGAATGAGAAACTAATAAATAAATTTTGTTATTTGATAACATATGCCTAAATTTTTCAAGGGTTCTCACAAAAACAAAAACATGCTTTTCAATGAAATAATACTTCACCTCATAATCATGTAATACCTAGCTTAAAAATGCCACAAGCTACTCCAAGCCTTCATCATTTTGCTAGGAAAACATAATTGAAATAGTATCTACCCCTCCAAAGGCATAAAGGATGAAATCTTTGTCATAATTTGGATTAATGTGAGTAGGAGTAGCTACAAGGGCTTCTTTTATCTACTCAAATCTTCTCTTACCTTCCTTGGTCCAATTGAAAGGCACATTTTTCTACTCCATGGAAGGGAGTGGGTAGTGGTCTTTTAGTGATGCTTTATTTATATCTTGGAAATCGACACACAATCTAATTTACCCACTTTTCTTCCTAACCAAAACTAAATTAGACACCCAGGAAGTATGATTTATAGGAAAATAATACCACTCTCAACTAACTTGTTCAACTCAACCTTCATAAGATGCTCTAATTTGGGATTAAGAGGTCTTTGTTTTTGCCTTACAAGTTTAGCACCAGGTTCTAGTTCAATAGTATGTTAGGCTATTTCTGGATCAAAGCCTTTCAGATCTTTGTATTCCCAAGAAAAGACATCACTAAACTCTTGACATAACAAAATAAAAGCTTGTTTTTCCTCTTTATTACATACCTTTCCCATCTTGAGCAATTTACCTTTGAAAATCTCAATCGCCTCATAGTGTTCTTCCTTAACAGTCATGTTGCATGTATATTTTCATACCTAGTCATCTGATTTGGAAATAGATTCCAAGGTCACCAACTCCTTGGAAATCTTGTTTGTCTTTAATTGAACAATCTGATTATCATACTACTACTACCACTTTTGTTGATTTCCATCAACGAACTCAACTTCAACAATTAAGAAGCTTACAATCTGCTCATCGCTATCAAAAACTTGCCAACTCACATTATTGTCAGGTATAGAAGGTCTGAATATAATCTTAACATATTGACATGCCTCTACTTGTAAATTTGATTTAGAATATCAAACTCAGCTCCTATGGAAGCGAGCCTATCTGCATGCTTATTTTCATTTCTAGGAATTGATCATATTGAAAGCATCAAAATCTTCAATCAAATCCCATACATGATGTTTATACTTTTTAAGTGAATCATTTTTGGCAACATTCAAATTCCTAACTTGATTCACTATCAGTTTTGAATCACCATAAACACGTAAGAATTTAATACCTCTCTTTCGGGCCCATTCTAGGCCATGCACAAGTGCTTTGTATTCAATTGTATTATTTGTATAGTTGAATTCAAACCTGAAAGTTGAATAATATTTATTTCCTTCTAGTGAAATCAGCATGGCTCCACCACTAGCACCTACACTGCTCCTTGAGCCATCGAAATAAAGCTTCCAAAGTTCATTTTCCTTCTTTGTAGGCTATCCTTCCTTTTTAAACAGATTAGGCACATCAAAATCAGGTTCACAAATCATATAAACCCCTAATCCTGTCTCATTTGTGTGTTGGAAAGGATCAAGCTCATGATCTTTGGCTGCCCATTCTTTTAGATTCATATTTTCTATCTGGGTGATGTGGTATAAGGTCATGGTTTGCTCCTCCAGTACAAGGGTGACCTCTAGAGGTTAACGTTTGTAGGGCTCAAGACATATGGCTCGATATGGTCTTTGGAAAAAGGCTCAGACTTTATGGTTACTTTTGTACCATACGTTGTTCTAAAAAATATATGAGACTAATCAAAAGACAAGAAACCCCCCAACTTGGATGTAAAATCCCTCAAGAGGCAAATGCCAAAGTGAGGTGGTAAATCAATAACATGTATATCCTGATGGATTGCAAAACTAGGGGATGCAAGCAAGGTAAGAGCTAATTTTTTGACTATTCCAGTAGTCTTAACGATATACCCATCCACCTGAACTACACCTTTCTGAGAATTGGGTTCATAAACAAGACCTAATGCATCTGCTAAGCTTTTAGGCATAATGAAGCTACTTGCACCAGAATCAACCATACAATTATGCACTAATTTATCTCCAATAATCAGACTCAAATAAAATGGAGGAGGCTTTACCTCTTTAGTTTTCTCCTCACTTTTAACTTTTGAGCTATTTATGATGTGGATTATTATCAGAAAAAGAAAGCTCTGCTAAAGCATCTAGCAGCAAACTCTTTTGACCCAAAATATGCAATGTATAAATAACTGACATAGTGAAAATAGTTTTCTTAAGATGTTCAACAACGTTGAAAGAAATGGGAGTTACCTTTTGTTGATTTTTAGTGACAACAACACTGCTTCCTTTTTTCAAAGGCTACAATTCTATTTTTAACTGTTCCTTGCCATGTATTTCTTGGCCTCTTTGCAGAAACTGCACTTTAGGTTGTGCTGCAACATTAGTATTTGATGCAGAAACAGGTTGTTTGTCTTTTGTAGGTTGTTGCTATGAATTTCTAGCTTACCACCCCAATTCCATTGCTCTCTTTTTTGATCTAGTGTTGGCCAAAAGAGGAGAATCTTGTTGATCTTGGCCATTTACGCCACATAACTCAAAACTCTGCCAGTTTGGCAAAGCAACCTTGAAGCTTTCTTCTTGTTCTTGATTTTGACTTAGAACACTTTCTGAACCTACATAACTATTTTGGACCATTAAGGCCCGATTTCTCATGTCGTTAGCACATGTTGACTAGTTATGGGGTTGATTGCATGGATATCACCAATCACAATCTTGGGCAAGGTTATTTTTCAGCACGAGTTCCTTTGACGATCTGGTAGCATTCGAGTTGTAGGGCTGAAAAGGTCTAGGATTAAAAAAAAATCTCTAGCCTTGGTAATCATTCTAAAAGGCTAGCCTATTCTACTGGTTTTGCTAGTATGGGGCTTGATTTGGCTTATGTTCTTGGCCAACTTGCTTCTTAATGCTGACGAGATCATTCCCAAAGGTTTTCAATATGCTTTTTATCGCTTGAAACTCTTGGTTTTGGGTTGGAGGAGCAATTTCTTGGGCTATAATTTGATAACCTATTGTTGGAATAGGAGGAACAATAGCTAAGGGTGGAAAAGATATAGGCGTAGGAATTTGAATATCTAGAAACAAAGGTATGGGGGGCCTAGAGGAAATTTCCCTAGCTTGAATAAGACAGTTCTCAACTCTAATGGCGATATCAAAAGCATTAGGGAGTGTGTGCCCACCCATAGATTGAGTCATAACTAAAATTTTTCTATTTAAGGCCTTTAAGAAAGAAAAAAAACCATGAGTTGGTAAAAGTTTTACCGTTGCAGGGATTCTGTCCCAAGTTCTCTAAAAATGGTAGTTGAAATCAGCCAAGTGCTCATGTGGAGCTCTTTTGATCATTCTCAACTGCTCCAATAGAGATGCATGGTCTAATTTATCAACAAAATACTAATGCAGGCCATCACCTAATGTATCCCACATGATGATTGAATTTTCTACGAGGCCTCTAAACCATTGCAATGCTTTTCCTTTGAGTGACACAACCAAGAGTCTTAGTGCAATGTTTTCTTGGGTAATGTTGTGAACTAAACATAGATTGGCCACATCATGAATGTGTTCGGTGGCTGTAGTTTTTTCTTCTCCAGTAAAGAAAGGCGAGCTTCTGAAAGTTGTTGCTGGAATATCATCATAGTATGCAATATTCAACGGGTTTCCCCCATTAAATGGTGCAAATCCATGTTGTCTTTCCATCTGTGGTGATTTTTATATAGGAACACGACCTCCTGGTGATAAGACTATAGAATTTAGAACTGGAGGTGTTAATGTTGACCTCCCTGGTGTACCAAATAGCCTTTTTATTGTTCTTCCTCTCCTTCATGGTGGGGACAACTGCAGGTACTCAAAAGGTATTGAAATGGATCTTGTTTTTATTTTTCTCATGCGCATGCTGCACTAAATTTGCATGTAAAATTAGAATCAGAGTTTCCAAGTATATTGAAAAAGGCCTCCAAAAGGCTGAAAAACTTGCTGCATACAACAAACAACAACTTTGAAAGATGAAAAAATTCTATGAAATTGATGTTTAGAGTCCCATCAGGCATGCCAAAAACTTTTATCAATCAGATATGCACCCTTCTTAAATTTGCAGAAACTCAACTATCTATTGACACATGGAAACCTTCTTCAGATGTGGGTGATCTTAAACAAAGAAGGAATCTCTAGAGTGAGTTGGTTCTCTGAATGATAATCTATTCTAAATGATATTTGGGAAAAGGGATAGAAAGATGAACTTAAATGAAACCTATAACTTAAAATGATTTTTAAAAATTAATGGTGAATAAATGATGACTCTGGTTTTCTCACAAACAATTCACAGAACAACAAAAATTTGCAACTTCTCATGAACATTTAACACAAAATTGATTTGCATGAAGATTCTGATTTTGAATACAACATGCAACCTATATTTATGATCTTTCTGAACCAAACGGCAATTCAAGGACATGACAAGGATTCCGTAAACAAAAATCACAAATTACATCAAACTAAAAACTGCAATTGATACAAAATTAAGAAAATAGGAAAGTTGTTTCTATTAACTGAAGGGGTATTACAAGTCTGAGTATAAATTTTTGAGTAACAAGACTCTCTGTTTTGCATGAGAGCAAGAATCAATAATCTGGACTACAAAAAACACTAAGTTTTTCTCCAAGATATATCACTAAACTCTAATCCAAGCTCAAGAAAAAAGCTCAAGGAAACGCACCTAAAACTGCTCCAAAATATAGCATAAAAGTGGAAAAAACACACTTTTTGCATGTGCATGCCATGAGACCTCTAAAAATAGGCAAAATCTGCTTTTAAAGAAAATAAAACACTTCATGTTTCCACCATGCAACTCAGATCCAACCAAAAGAAAAGTCAACTTATCCTTGCATGCAAACTACTAAAAATAGTAGTAAGAAATAAAACAATTTATAAATTATTGTTTTATTCTTTGCTTTACATCATGCAATTTTTACAATTGCTTTATTTTTGCAATTAAAGATAAATCTTTTGTAAAATACAACCTTACTTCTCCAATTACAAGCTTGATTTTTCTCATAAAAAATCATATAAGTAATAAGCCATCTCTATTACATATTTAATTGATTTTCTTCAAAAATCAATTGAAAAATATCAATACTTGATTGATTTCAAATAAAATATCAAAGGCATATATTGATCAACCCTTATATTTCAATTGATTATCAGAATCAATTAAACAACCAAGACACTTAACCATTCTCTATTTTTTGTCTAAGGCATTAAACCTACCTTTCATAAATACCTAAAGCCGAAAAGCTTATGAAATATTCAATCATACATTCCTAAAGACTTGATAAAAGAAATACATAAAGACTTAATCAAAGTCAACTTAGGGCATGCAAGAATTTGACCCCACAAGGTAAGACTCATGACTTAATTCAAACTCCAATAAAAGACCCTAAATTCGAATTAGGGCAGGTAGAACAAAACTAAGGGAAAACCCTAAACTCATCTTAATTTCCACTTTGCAACTTTTGGAAGTTTGCCTCTGCCTGGGAGAGATGGCGCTACCATGTATGAGCTCGATTTGTAGCTTGGGAATGCCTTGGAAGCTTCAGATTTTTAACTTCAAATAGTTGATTCTTCACTACTGTTCATGGTAAGTTGTCTTCATAGTATTTTGTGGCTTTTCCCATTGTTTTGAAGGAAAAAATTGACCTCCTAAGGCTGCGGCCTCTCGTTTTCTATTTCTGATTTCCTTGTTCATTCATCCTTTGTGTTTGTTTTATCTCATTCTGGCCACACTATTGATGATTTCGACCCACTACTTCTGGTTCTTGCAATGAGTTGGGTCGTGGCTTCTCCTTCTCCATTATCATCACAAGGGTAAGCTCACCTCTCCATTTTGTACCTATGTGTATTTGCTTTCAATAAAAAATCTTTTAAAAGCTTAAGACACAAGAGCTAAGACTATTGTTTTGAATAAATAAAGTGCAGACCAAGCTAGGCCATGCCATGAATATTTCATTCTTGGATTTTATTGAAGAATTCCTCACTCCATTTCACAATCTCTATCTTCAGATTTTGGTCTTTTTATGAAGCAAATCTCGAAATGGTTCTCATCATTTCTAGAAAATGTAAGTGAACCTCCATAAATGGGCTCGACCCATTATGCATTACATGCATTTTTTGCATTTTCCTGTAAAACCCTCACATGGGTAACTCTTGATTATGAAAGAAAACATTTATTTTGTTTTCCTGTTGAAAACCCCATGTGGGTAAGCCAAAAATTGTAAGAAACCATTATTATTGTGAAAAATCCCTCATGGGTATTCAACATTTGAATAAATCTAAATTTTATTTCAAAATTCTTCATATGGGTATTCAGGAAAATGATAGAAATTTCTTTATCACTGAAATAATTTCTGATTTCTCCATTTTGAGTTCAAGCCCTTATGTGGGTACTCCATTCTCTGAATGAAAATACTTATTTATGTATTCTCATTTTCTTCTAAAAGTTTGATTGAAACCCTAACTCTAGGGTATTTGATTGGAATTTGTATTTTCATCTTTTAAATTTTTGTCTTTTAATGAGGAAAACCCCATATGGGTTTTGAGCTTCTTATGAAAATTGTACTATCGACAAACCCTTGTAACATTTTCTGAAGGTATTTGTTGTGTTATCTTATTTTTTCACAAGGTTAAAACTTTAGCACTGGAATACTAAATGAGACTTTGTATGCACCTCCTTGAAGCATAAAGCTTTAATATTCAAAAATCTGCATAAATAATGAGTGTATCCTTCATAGGTATTGTTGAAAAGCTTCAAACATCATATGGAGCATATTTTATTTTAAAGTCACCATCCTGCATACTTAAATTATTTTATTTAACTTTGTATATCATTTTCTTGCTCTAGTCTCTTATGCACTCACACTCATCAGGGATGAACTCCAAACCACCACTCATGATACCTTCAATGTAAATTTTGCCCATTCTAGAAATGACTTCTATGTATTTTAATCTTTATCAAATTTGTCCACATTTTATTTGCTTTAACTCCATGCAAAATATACCTTGAATGATGAAACAAGCCTTCAAAAACAATGTACTCTTTTCCACCTGTTCATACTTAGAATTGTTTCCCTTTCAGATGTACTAATGCATAACTCCATTTAATGCAACCTTTGCATTCAGGCATTATAGTTATAGTGGATTGCCTGATTCTTGTCATCTTCCATTCAAATGAAAACTTGAATCTCTTTCACATGCTTACTTTATTGAAAAAATTTCTATTGATGAGGCATTATGTATGCCTATTCACTATCACCATCATGAGCATGAAAAATTTCTTGAACAACATGAATAAAAGTGACCAAAACACTATATGGCAGCTGATTTGACAATATTTAAAACTTGCACTTCAGTTAAATTGAATCAATTAAGTTCATTGTCCACCTGTAGCTTTCATTTCACTACTCAGACTTGTAAGTTATGAATGAACAATAAACTTAATTGCTTTGATTACTACAATTCTATTTTACACCTTCAGTTGGATAGCTCAGATGAGGATGATAATTGTACTTTCCTTCTCAGCCCACTTGTAAGTTTAAGGGGAAGCATGCCAAGATCTACCCTTGTGGGAGCCCATTTTACCCCACATGCTTCATGTTTTTATAAAATAATTAGCTTCATGGCTTTTCCTATACCTGCACAGGAAACAAACAATGTTAGCGAAAAAAACAAATATCATGATTACTCTTTCAGTTCTAGTTCCTACACCTTTCTTGATGTTTTCAAATGCAATTTTAGCAACATTCTCCATTACTATTGGTGGTTCATGTAGATATGTTCATATTCGGAGCTCTAACGGGACCTTCCCAATTTTTTTGTAGGTCGATTGGAGCTCAAGGATGAAAGATGGTGCATCATTTCTACATCGGTCGACAATAATCAGGAAATGATGATTATGTCCATATTTATATGTTTTTCCCTCTTGCATATTCAGTAGTGTAGGATGCTCCTCATAATGCATTACAAACATTTAACTCCCCGGCTTGTGTGGATTTCATAATTTCTCTTTCTGCTTTTCATTCTAAAATGAAATGCATAAAAAATGCAAATTTGTACTATCATTTGTATTCTTGCAATCAAATGAAATATGTAATGTAACAATGTCATGAAATAAATGAAAATAATGGATGCTTAATCATTTGTATAATCATCTTTGTACTGCACTTATTTCTGTAAATTATTGAGCAATGAATCTGAACTCTGTTCTCTCAAACAATGCATAACTGATACTTAATAGAACAGAGTGCGAACAAGACTTCATGCATAAGCAGAAAATAAAAGAACTTTCACTTTGAGATATAACAAAATTTAGTTAGCTCCAGTAATCGATTTGTAGTAAAAATTTGGTAACATTAAACACTTTGGTGGTTTATGCTACGACTTTCTCCTCTTTTTCCTCTAAACCACTCACTTCATCTATAGGGAGTTCACACCCCTCGAAGAAGCAAAAGGCAGAGGTTGATCCTCCCAACGATGGAGCATGCAAGAGGTACCCATTCTCTTTGAAGGGTGGTCCTATGTTAGCTTGATTTTTCCTAGTAACAAAACTAGCCCCAACTTCCCTTGAGTTCGTCACTGCTCCCAAATGGTTTGGTGAGTTTAGCTATGAATCTTGGGCATAGTCTTCCCCATCCATTGAGGTAAAACATGGAACTCCAGTAAAGTGCATGTTTAACTCTTTGGATGAAGTTATAGCCTTGCCAATGATCTTCGCAAATTCGTTGGCCTTAGCTCCACAAGAACTTAGTGGAGGGGACCTTGCGAGGCCCTCTTCCTTGGCCCTTGTTGCAGGAGGGTCAAAATCTCCTCCCCTTAACATTCCATGACTATAGGCTTGTCCTCCTTCCCCTTATGATGATCTAGAGTGGGAAGTGGATGACCTGTTGGTTGATTAGTGTTAGGGGGAGGCCCCTTCTTTATCTTTAGATTAGATAAATGTGTGTGTGTTGAGATGTGTTCCCCCATAATCATTCTATATGTTCCTGGATGACCCTTGTCACCCTTGTTGGTTCTTGGATATAGATGTGTTTTTTGTGTGGTAAAATTTATTCTATCTATTTCATCATTCTTCAATGCTTGTGACTTGATTTTTGGAAAATTGGGGATGATGCAAAGCATTGGGGGCATTTAGGCTTCTTGAACCACCAAAAAAATTTACAAAGAGGGAAAGAGGATTCCTTTTACTAGGCTCCTAGGGTTTTCACCCTAGAAGAAGTTGGTTTAGGAATGGCACTCTTTCACCTAGTGATATGCCTTTGGTGATTGCATTCAAAGATAGGGGTTATGTAGGGTTGTGATATGTGTGTGTATTGAGTGGCTAAGTCCTATAATAGAATGAAACTAATTAACTATGAAACATGAACCAAATGTAAATCTAAACTACAAGCAATGTAAAGTAAATAACCTAAATATTTGTAAACAGAAAGAAAACTGGAAATAATAGAACTTGTGCACCTAGGTATGAAGAGTTGTAGATGAGGAGCCCTAGAGGGTTTTGGAATCAGCCTAAAATATGCAAAAGGACATTTACGCCAAGCTAGGTGACCTAGTCCTTTTATCAAGAAAATCTGCCAAAGTGGGTTTCTCTCAAATGGGTACCCATAAATGTTTTTGATAGAGAAAAAAATGGGTTTTACAGGGACCTGAAACAATAGAGTTTACAATCCATATAAAAATAAACCATCAGAGTACCCAAAGAAAGGAAGGCTACAAAACAAAAGAGGCAAAAAAGGACAACAACCAACAACCAAGAGCCAACAAAAATCCAGCACGAAACCAACAACAAGAACAACATAAACTAACCAGGAGACTTTAGAGTCTTAGCAACCTCAGTTTCCAGGTTGCACATATCTTGGGTCACCTTCTTTAAGTCTTGAATCTCCAGAGACAAAGAATCCAATTTTCTCTTTAGATTGGCTCTTGTTCTCTTCAAAGGGCTAGAATCCTCATGCTTACCTTTGTTCTTGTCAACATACAGATCCACAATCAACGACCCTTGTTGGGTGTTTTCCATTTTCTCCACCATAGCACTTAGGATTGTAGAATTATGTTTCACAATTCTTTGGTTATGCTCTATGCTAGTTTTCATTTTATCCTTGACCTTGCCAATTTCCTTTTCCAAGTGCCTAACCTTGTTCTCATTTTCCTTCTTCAGTTTGTCCATGAGATCAACCATTCTTTGGAAGTAATCAACCATCACCATCTTCTCCTCCACAGTCCATAAAGCCTCAACAAAGTTCTGAGAAGCCAATTTAGCTTCCATCACCTCCATCTTGCTAGTGACCACCTTGTTTTTTAAGTTCATGTCCTTTATATCATGGAAAGCCCATTTCATGATTTTGAAATAGTCAACTACATCATTTCTAGCTATAGCCAAGATGCGATTAGGAAATTCTCAGTCTGGCTTGAAGTATTGGTCATCAAGGTTGAGGTCATTAGGGAATCTAGGTCTATTCTCTCTATCAGTAGCAGGATAAGAGGTAAGAGAATCCTCTGTGGCTTTATGAGCAATAGAGTTCTCATTCAGAGATTCTCCAGAATAAGAAACCATTTTTTTAACACTTGGGGCTCCTTCGTAATTACATTCTCCTCCTGAGGAGCACTAATAGGGGTTTTCATAGGGCAATAATTTTTTTCGAGGGTTTTTCTTGAGGAGTTTTCTTCTTTTTCTTACTGGGAGGGGGAGTTTCTTCCTCAACCCACTTAGTATCTAAGTCATCTTTTCCCTCAGACGAGCTAGAATTAGTTTCATAACCTTCCGAGGTTGAGGTCGATAAAGGGTTAGATAGGATCGACATGTTTTTAACATGCTCATGGATAAGTCGAATTAGGCCAGAATGTAGGACCAGTTTCTTCTTAGGGTTTTTCATATGTTCCTTAATACTATTATTCAAGGAATAGAGAAGGTAATGAGGAAAAGAAACCCTTACCTTGTGAAAAAAATTATTAAGGAGGACAAAGTGGTAGTCATAGACTCTAGTAAATCTACCATCCAATGTTATGTATTCCATTAAAATTTTGAGCACCACCCACCAAATCTTCTTAATTGTCCCGACATCAAAGTAACTATTGGAGACTTTAAACAACTCCTTTCTTTCCTCCTCAGACTTGGGGAAATTGATAACAACTTCATATGAGAACTTTCTATCTCGATAGAACTTCACTCCATTAGTCAAAAGGCTCGTAATTTCCCCAATAAATGTCTCATCCACCTTAGCCTTCTTCCTAGAGAGTATAATCTCACCATTCTTCCAATGTTTTAAAAAATAATCAATAATCTTGGGGTCAGGACCATGGAGCTTATAAATAAAATTTTGCAGACCTCCCCATTCAGTTTTCTTCCACACCTTCGATTTTTTCTTGTTCTTCACACAACCCATCAGCTCCACTCTTTTCCTGCTTCCTCCCATGGTCACAAAGCTTTTGTTCTAGGTTCAGTAGCAAAAACCATGATAAAATAGACCATCGAGCCCACAGTAGAACCAAAGCACCCACAAAACATGCCAGTTCCTACCATTTTTCATAGTAATTACGGCTTTTCCATAACATCAAATGATGTCACAATACTTGTCTTCATTCTTTTAAATCATCATTGAATGCGGCAACTTTTGCATAGGTGATATCATAGTCAATCAAGGCTCTGACATCAACACCCAACTCATTGAAATTCTACCATGTCACTTGCCCATTTAGTTTAACCCCCTCATTAGCAAAAAAGTCAGTTACACTATTAGCTTCCCTATAGAAATGGGATATTCTCAGTTTGTTGAATCTAGATAAAATAGTGATAACTTCTTCAATCCATCATTTAATAGTCCATGAGAGGGGGACTTTCGTAGGAAACATTCAATGATGTTTTTAGAGTCACCCTCAATCCATATCTTCTTAAAGTTCATTCTATTAGACATGTCAATAACCTGAAAATCACCAATGACTTCAGCTAAATGATTAGTTTTTGTTCCCAAGGAAAAAGCCACCGCCACAATGAGCATACCATTATGATCTCTTATCACACCCATAAATTTTAAAATCTCTGAAAAACAAGCTCAGAGGGACTAGGACACCATTATGGGCGACCTAGTCCTCTTCCAGGTTTTTGGGAATCTGAAAGTGTAGATTGCAGCCTTCGGTTTGCACTCTAGATCCCCATAGATGCTTGGTTCAAATTATGCCAAAAATGAGCTAAAAGGGGTCTCCAAGCTTCAACTAGGGCTTTTTTCACTTGAATGAAGTTGATGGGTTTAAAACAACTTCTTCGCACCTTTATTCTTCACAAACTTGCAAATCACATGCAAAGAGGAGACACGGGTTAGGGTTAGAGAATAGGGTTTTTCCTTAGTCAAACCCCTTTGATGATAATCAAATCCAAATGAAATATAATGAAAGGAATGGATGGTAGAATGATATTTAGCCAATACAAACACTTACCAGACCTTTGTTCAAGATGTATGCAACATTCATGAATCAACTCGAATGGAGGTTGTCTGAAGTTCCTTGTGCTTGATTTCTTGCTTTGGAAGATAGGCGTGCAAGAGTGCTTGTGAATGCAAAAATGATCTTAGGAGAGGTCAAAATGAGGATGAAAACCCTTATTTCTACATGTGAAACCCTAATTTTTCTGAAAATGACTTATGATAGGCCGACCTTAGGGTTTAGGAGGCAAGATTCTTGTTAGATTTTGTTTTAATTTTGAAATTTATGCCTAAAAGGACTAGGTCACCCAAAGTGGCGACCTTGTCCACTTGGGTAAATCCAAGTGGTGGTCAGAAATAAAATTGTGATTAAAGAGGTTAATTAGCCTTGCCTCTCAAAACACACTTCTATTGAGCCTAAAATTACATTAAGGGGACAAAATTAGCATTGAAAAGGGTTAATTAGTGGATGATAAGCCTAGATAAGTGTGAAAATGCATTACAACTCTTTACAACACTTTGTCACAAGGCTTAGAAATATGTAAGAGAGTGTTTTTTAGGTGAATTATGTTGAAAGGGTCTTAGAAAAGTGAGGAAATGTGTTACAACACTTCAAACACCTTAGTAAAACACTGCTAGTTTATTGTTGAATTGCAAGCTTACAAGACTAAATCATAGGTAAAACAAGGCCAAAATCCAATGGAAAAGGCCAAAATAAGTGAAAAAGTGCCAAGGTATACACTTTTGGGTGACACATTTAGCCCCCGCTTTAGTGAGAGTATGAACTTACTTCAAACTCACACTAAAGTAGCCTAATCATGTGTGTTGAGTGAGATCTAATGTAATCATGCTAGCAAGGTGAGATGACTTATGATCAAGAGGGATGATCAGGCCCCCATGATCAAGATCCCATGGAAAACTAAACATAAGTATAAAAGATCATAGAAGGAGTGATGTGAAAAGAGTGAAAAGGGATGGGCGAGTCAAATTAAGCTTCAACCATTTGTCCAGCTAGCTATGGATCAAATCTAGGATTTTTTTCCAAAAAAAGAAAGGGGGTACTCACTCTAGGCCGACGAGACTTTTGGTTGTTCATCGAGTGAGAATGAAAAAGGGTGGTGAGATACATACACACGGTTGGTATACACTCACACACAAAAAAGTGGCTATGGGGAAAGTCGTGCTGCTAGTTGGGCTTCCCGCTCAACCATACCAAAGTTATACCTCTTGATAAATTTGATAAGTGCCACAAAAGACAAGGGTGCATTTCATGAGACAAGCAAAGCCTTGGATGCTTAGAACTCATGACCAAAGGCAAGATGGCACCATAGGCATGCAAGTTGTGTTAAACAATGTGGCCATGTATGCAAGGTATAAAATGAAAAATGCAAAAGGAGATGTTCGAAGGATTCTTGTTTCGTTCATGCGAGGTCTTTGACTTAGGAAGCATTGCATCTAATGTCTCCAAAAGGGGACCAATCAAAGGATAGAAAATTCACAACTTAGGGGATGTAGTGTCTCACATCAAGGCACTAAGAGGAGTGTAATATGCTAAGATAAGTCATAGTTATGAAGGAAATTACACCCAATGTCATCCATAAAGTGAGAGATTCATCGTATGAAGTGGCAAGGCATTTTGTGAACAATTACTTTAAAGTAGAGAAAGGCAAGAATGCAAAAATGAAATGAGAGCCTACTTGGAAAGCTCTATGTCTAGTGAGATGTTTCCAAGCATGGTTGTGTCATGGAAAGGATAGTATGTCACATGAAAGTTAACCTAAGACATGTCGTCCACATCTCAAGCTTTCTCTTGTATGTTCATGAGATGTTAACCTCTAGTCAAATGATGTAACAACAAGTGGCATATGAGGACAAGGCTAACAAACCCCTTGCCCCCACTTAGTGCAAGGAAAAGGTGAACCAAAAGGATGAAGGTATGCATTAGGGAGAGGAATTAGGTGCCCCTGGATAGAAGGGAGAGTGCCAAGATCTGTAAGATGTTTGAAGCTTATTGTTTAAAGGAAAGGGAGAGAAGGGAAGTAACCCTAAATTTTTCTTGAAAGAGTATGATATTTTAGTTGGTTTCATGTGTTAATTGCATCCATGTGCAGGAAGGAGATGGTGGTCAATACCATAACAATATTCCATGTTAGATGAAGGGGTTGTGTTGTTTGGAGAAGGATTGGTTGTTGTATAATAACAAAAATACTTTTGAGTGTTATGTGCTGCTCCTTCATGACTGATGGGAGTTAAACAACTTCCATCACCACCATGGGGTAATGTTGTTGATTTAGAGCCAAGTTGAGCATATAATACATAGGGTGGTTTGGGTGTAGGTCGTGAGGTTTCACATTCTCCTTTAAAGGGAGGAGTAAGAACCCAACCAGTATTAGAACTTGAATTTGAAAATGAATCATTTGTATATGACTCTTTGGACCAAGAGGGTGAGATTGTGGAATTTTTATTGAAAGGAGGTGTAGAATATTCTAACAACCCCCAATGATCATGGAAGAGTTTTGTTGTGGGTGAAGGATTAGCATCAACTTGTATAAATTTGGATCTAGAAATGAAAGGATTGTGGGAGTTGGGAATGTTGTGATTAGTTGATTCATAGCTTTGGGCATCTGCATCAACCATGTATATCTTGTTATTGTGCTCAAATTTAATCATATGGTGAAGGGTAGATGGGACTCCTTTCATAGCATGAATCCATGGTCTCCTTAGGATAAGATCGTATAGAGGGGTGCTTGCATGATATGGATAGGAGTAGGCAATACTACTGGTCCGACTTTGATAGGTAATGTGATCATTCCTAGTGGTTGCCTACTAACATTGTTGAATCCATGAATATGAACATCATTAAGTTGAATGATATTTTTGTCCATGTCGAGCTTGTGAAGGAGATCCATGCTACAAATATTAATTTATGATCCATTTTCAATGAGAGTGTGTTTGACTAGAGTTTCGTTAATGATCACCTTTATCATCAAGGGATCATTCTTGTTTTGAATCTCAATGGAGGGTAATTCATGTTTAGAGGATGTGATTTCGGATTGGGTTACTTGCATGGGACGAGAGGGAGGTTTGAGATTTTTCAATTTTATGTACAAGATTGGATCTCCTCTTTCTATATTTGTGCCATTTCGTGAAATAGAAATCTAACTGTACGTGAAAGTTGAATAAGCTCCCAAAAGGATATTTTAGCAAGAGTCTTTTTAAGGTCCTCAACATGAGGGACTCTACGTTGAGAAAGGGGGAATGGATTAGGAGTGGTGTGTGATCCCCTAAATATTTGAGTCACTAAATTACAACTAAGTGGCTGTGAAACATTGTTATTATGAGATTGCATCAGGGTGATCCCACAATAGTGGTTTACAATTTTTGGCCAAACTAGACACTAAAATTATTATTTTTAACTAAATATTCACATTCAACCACCTATAGTGGCTAAACCGTGAGGAATTTGAAGATGATACAAACTAGAGTCTCCTCACATTTTTTCTGTAGATTCTAAAAATATTTTTGGTATCAAATTGCACTTATTTTTCCATCTCCCATGAAAACTGGTTTTTTTTAAGAAAATAACATTTTTAAAAAGTGACGCACACCGTATAACTCATAAATTTATTTCCATGAAGGATAAAATTCTAATTCTTTTGAATTTAGATTTTTAACTCTAATATCTAGTGCTTGCACTTGGTTAGATAGTTTTATATTGAATATATTTTCTTTAATCAAGTTTTGAAGTCAAACCAATTACAATTCGGGCATTCAATTTTATTTTTTTGTTGGATCAAGGACTTCAATATCTGGTGCACTCATATTTTTCAATTTTGTTTGATAATCTGCTATTTTTCCACATGTGCAGAACAAAGATCTTCATTTTTGATGAAAAACCTATGTTTAATAAAACTAAAAAACACATACATAATAAAATAAAAACATATTAAAATTATAGTCATTGGAGAACTCATTTAGAGGACTACCTCATTCAATTTGGGTCTGTGAATTCTCCTCCATTTTCATCCTCAACCTGAGCTTCGAAGGGGAAAAATTTGCATATTTTTGGTGCCTGAGGGGGAGAAGGGGGAAAAGGGGGGTTCAAGAAAACCCCCCTTCGAGTGAACCCCACTTGACCCATTCGAGAAAAGGGGGGTTTTCTCGAACCCCCCTATTCCCCTTTGTTAAAAAAAAAACATGTTTTATGGTTCAAGCGAGCCCACCATTTTGCTTCCTCAACAAAAATGTAAACCACTATTATGGGTTAACCCATCATGGATTTCAAAATATATCTTAGTTTCTTGTGTGATTCACTAGTGAGAGGAGACTTAGGAGGTGCACTATTTAAAGGAGATCCCACTTGTGTAGTCATAACTTCAAGAATCTTGTCTTTATGTTCATGATTGGTTAAGGGAGGGGATTTTAATGTCACTTGATTAGCTTCTCCTAGGGACGATTTAGGGTTTCAAGGATAGGTGTCAAGGTTCATACGTTCTTGCACCATGATAGTCTCCCTAGGAGGAGAGTTTTTAGGAGAACTAAAAATCAGATGTTCTTTACATTCAAAGGTTGGTTCTTCTAAAAGAACTTCATCACAAGGAGGTTAATGATCAATAGTGAGATTGTCTTGTTTAATAAGGGGTTCCCTAGGAGAAGGGGGACAACTAAGAGAGTCATGACTGTCATCGATTGTATCCTTTAATGGCAAAATATCTTCATCACACCTAGGAGAGATACTAAGATAAGGACAAAGGTTATTGTCATGATCCCTTATGGTGGTTTTGTCTTTTTTGTTAAGAGAGGTAAGAGGAGAGAAACAACTAGGGCTCAAAGGAGTCTCATTAATTGGTTCTTTGGACACTAAAATATCTACATCACCAAGAGGAGAGAGATTAGGGGAAGAACTAATATGATTGTTTGGAACATCCAAGGTTGTGTTCTCTATCACAAAAATTCTCTCATAGGGAGGGGGTAGGGGAGGTTTCTTAGCATATCTAGATATATTAAACACTAACATTGTTTGAACAAAAATAAAAAGAATTTGTAAGCATGGCATGTAGTGTTTTAGCAATGTGAAAAATGTGGAGGCAAATATACATAACATTTTTATCCCATGTATGCTAAGTTTGAAGAAAGTAAACAATGTATATGAAAGAATGAAAATTACTTTTAGTAATGTAGACATGGAAAATATATAGATTGATCTAACACACTTGATCCTAATTACTAACACCGTTTCATCCTGTATCACCTTACCAACTTATCATCACATTTCATCCCTTAATTGAATAAATCATTATTTATATGATTAAGTCATTCCACCCTCATAATTAAATTAATCAATTTGATTTAATTAACCCTATGTCTCTATTTAATTAAATAATTCATTTTATTTAATTAAATCTCTAAAGTCATTCTATTAAATTAAATAAATTAAACCTTATTTAATTTGATATAGCATCATCCCCTTTTAGTTGAATAAATCAAAATCTTTATTTAATTAAAGCCTAAATCATTTTCCTCACAATTTTGATTTATTTAAATCCTAAAATCCAAGTCAAAATTTTCAAACCACCTAATCTCTACTTAGTCTAATCAAATCATGATTAAATCTAATCTTGATCATTCCATTCCTCTAGATTTTGCAACTTGCACAATAAATCAATTTATTTGATTTATTAATTCATCATTTTCCATTCAAAAGGGCATCTTTTTTAGAATATTCTTCCAATTCAAAAATCCCTCCAAAAGGGGATGGGTACTTCCAACAAGGCATTAAAATCCTCTTACATGTCCTTTACATTGAGCCAAGTGACATTAACTCCATTTTCCTTCCCTCTAAACATGTCACTTTCAAATTTCAAATTTGAATCTCATAGCATTTATCATGCACATTGACCAAAATGTGCTCGTTCCTCCTCCAATCACATGTGGACAAATTCCCTTCTCTCATTGGTTGGTCTTTTGTCCCACATTCACCCAAATCCTTCGATCTCCCATTCTTCAAATCTATAAATAGAGGCCTACCCTATTGCAACATCATCCACAACTTGAGTAAACTTACTATACTCAACTTCAACCTCAAGCACATCTATTTTCATCCATTTCATCAAGAACTTAGCTAGGTTATACAGGTTTTTCATCATGGAGCTTGATTGAATCTTCATCAAATTGAATCACTCATCAACATTGCAACAAAGGAGTTGGGAAAGGGCCAATTTCTACACATAATTGACACCAATTCCCCCATGGGATTGAGGATTTGTATTGTTTAAATAGGATTTAACTTATTTTCTTGTCTTGTTCTTCATTTTCCTTCTATTTTGAGCATTACTAATGAATTTCATGGGGAATCCTTGTTCTTGCTTGCATATGAACCTAACTATGTGTTTGTGTAGTTCTAGGATTGAGATTCACATTTTGGCACTAGAAGGAGGGTGTAAGAAAACATCAACATAGGGAGCACAAGGAGTCCTTATGGTGAAACCAATGCCAATACTACAACCAGGCACATCATGAATCTTCATCCACCCATCACTCCATCCATGAATTGGAACCAATGTCAAAAGAATGGTTTGAATCAAAGCACAAAGAACGATATCAAAGCAAAAGAAGCTAAGAAGCATATCAGACAAATCAAATACATATAGATACCAAAAAATACAAAGAAAGATGATCCCTATCAAAATCCATTGGTCAAAGAAACTATGGGAAAAAATCAAAATGGGAAAAGTATCCATCAAATATGTCCACAAAGAAAAAAGCAGGCTTCTCAAGCAACACACAAAGTATATCAAGCTGCTAGTCCTAATTCCATGCACACTTCTGTATCCACCCATCATTGCTCATCTTCCCAAGTTTGGAGAGTCAAAGGTTCCAAATTATCAACCAATCCATATTTTATTCCTAGACACACTCCACCACCCATTCCTCCATGCATGATATCCAATTATCACATTGACCATGTGTTGGCAATGACCCTTCATCATAAGGATTCAAAAGGCACTCTATCACAATGTGCGCACAAAGACAGAGTTAACTTTGGTATCAACAAAGCAGATCAGGAATCTCAAAAGTTGCATTCAAGTGCATGTATCTTGGAAAAACTTCTTCAAGAAGGATATCGACGGAACATTATGACATAAGCATCTACATCGACACCACTACGTGGTTCAACATGAGCTTAAAATCTTTCATAGAAAAATACAAAACAAATAATAATATCCAAATAAAATAAAATAAAATAAATTAGAAAAAGGATTGAAAACAGTAAAGAGAAAAATCATCCTCTAGTGAAAACCACTTTGGTGGCACTTTGGATAGGTAACATAATGAAAACTTTGAAAAAATACGTCATGTGTAGAATCGAGCATCTGTGTGCACTAATTCAGGTAAAAGCATCTCATCTCATCCATAATAAATCCAACATTCCCTCCATCTTATCCATAATAAATCCATTCATCCACAAACCATTTATCCAATCCATTTTCATCCATCTCCATCCATCTTCCAAGTTATATTGATCTTGAAAAATTTTGGTGCACACTTTACACTTGCTTATGGTAGTCATCTTGACATGGGTCATTTTCATTGATCCTATTTGATCCAACCTTATCTGAGCCATGAAGCATTATCCAAATGAGCATTCCTCTATTCAAACACCCTTATCTTATCTCAAGATAATCTTTGGCATCCTTTGCATGCTTACCATATCCATCCATCCATCCATGGAATTTTGGACATTGCTAGACACTAGGGGCAGATATTTACATCTTGCTTTAGGAATAAATCTTGATCTATATCCTCCAACTTGTACATGGTGATCCGAACATTAGCAAACGCAAAATAAAATTGGTCAAGAATTTGTGAGACAAAATTCAAATCACTAGCCCATGGAATATTTTGACGTAAAGATGTTCCTTATGAAGCTTTATATTTCATCGAACATCAATCCAAACAATCAATATTAGTCGCGTCTAATCTTACATTTCAACATCACATCAAATCATCAAAACAATTTTATTCCAAATCAAGCTTCAAAATATTGATCAATCAAATCTAATCAATCCATCATCATCTCAGGATATCCTTCCCAATCCTCATGTTTCTTAACACTATCATTGCATTATTGTGTATCCTCCACAATGTTATCATCATCAATCTCAAAATCCTTGTGTTGCTCAACACTATCCTTGCATTGTTGTGTATCCTCAAAAATGTTATCGTCATCAAATCCATCAATTTGATCAATCAATCCTAGCTTGGTTTTCCATAAAATCCCAAAATAGATCACTTATATCATCACATATCCATATCCAAATCATCAAAATCATGCAAAAATCCAAAAACATGTCAAAGATCTGAAAAATTATACAAAAAATAGAGTCGTCAGCCGAACTACATCATCGCTGAGCTTGAAAATAGGCAAGGTTGATCTTTGATCATCCCCCAACACATTTAGGTCAGTCCTATAGGCATTGATCACAATGGCGATTAGTTTGCGGGCTGATGCAAGAAGTTGGGTCCACAAAAAGCTCAAAAAGTGGAAGTGTTTTTTCTATTTTTCAGAATTTATCACACTTGGACTGAACATTTGAGACACTTACACAATGAATCTTGGAAAAGGTCAGTAATATGAAGTTTAGAATTTTGAATCTAGTTTCCAAATATGTAATTTATTCAAATACCCAGATGATATAAATTAGATTTTGATAGAGATGTATAAAAACCACTATTTAAAAGTCCCTGTTTTTTTACCATACCATGCATGTGTACGAACACCACTTTTTGACCCAAATAAAAGTATTTTTCTAATTCCTTTTGGGAAAAGAAAACTAACAACATGAATATTGATGAGGAATTTTTTTTATAATTTGTTTATGAATATTTTTTTTTTAATTGAATTTTTATTGGCCTTAATTGCTGTTTTAAAAAATCAACGTGTACGAACAACATAATTGGACTTAAACTAAACATTTTTTTATTTTATTTTTTTTAATTGTGTATAGAATTGTCTGAGGATTGATGCCATATATTTTTTTTTACAAGAAACTTAACCAAAAAAAAGTTATTAAAATACAAAAAAAGCTTGATATTTCAAGTTTAAGGACTAGTTTGCTTAGAAATTACTTAAAAAATAACAAATATAATCCAATATTAATAAAAATTATATATTTGGAAATTAGACATCATGTTCTCTAATGGGTTTTAATTTTATAGTTTGATTCAGAAAAAAAGTCCATTGGCCATATTGCCAAAGTTGGACATTCTCCTTCAATCTGCCTTAGTTTTCTAGTTGCAGGTCAAAGGCTAAGGGTCAGATTGCCAAGCCTTTCCCGAGCCTAAAACCAAGGCAACATGTGGGTTGGAGATTCAAATTTTTAATAACACGTATGCGTTTTTAAAAACGCGTATGCATTACAAAACACATATGCGTTCTTTATTTGTTTGATTATTTAAAAAAAGTTTATTTAAAAAAAAAAAACTTTTTAGAAACAGGTACCCGTTTTGCTTTTCAAAATGCGTACCCATTTCTAAAAAGCATTTTTTTTAAAATAAATGACTTTAATACGTTATAAAATGCGTATGCGTTATATAACGCGTACGCGTTATATAATGCGTACACGTTTTTTAGTGCATATGCATTTTTTTAGGCTCGGATACCTGATGCCTAACGCATATGCATTTTTTAATAACGTGTATGCATTTTTTGCGATGCTTTTTTTTTGGCCGAAACTTCCCCTCTTTGTGGACCCAACTTCTTGCAGTTACCCTTGCCCATCAATCTCATCAGTAATCAGGTATATCGAACTACATGGTCTCTACATGTATAACGTAGGCAAGGCTAATTTGTTGATCAACTCCTGAGACCCCTAGGATAGGTCTTTAAGTTAGAGTCTTGCTCATAAATATCAAAAATACCAAAAAATTTGAAAAATCTCAAAATCCCAAAAATAGCCTCAAAACATTAAAAAAAAAATCAAAAACATCTAGATATAAAAAAAAACCCAAAATGGTGCATTTGTCTCATCTCGCTTTCACCCGCAATAATCATCACCCATAATAAATCAATCGTCATCTTCATCCTTTGGTAAGTCAGTCAGAAACAAGTCTAGTAGGTTCAAAAGTGAACACCTAATTGTAGAAATTCTTAAGTCTAGGTTAGTAAGTCAACAAGTTGATCAACTCAGAGCATTAATAGCTTATCATCCAATCAAAATATCATTATCACCTAATCATAACATGTCCTAGGAATGCGACCTTCCTACGATGGACATCAACATCAGGAATCACCGTAGTTTAGTCTTGGCTAACAGTCTGAAGAACATTAGCTTGCTTGTTTACTTTATCTATGCTTTGGATTTATCTTGTTGCACTCATTCCAAGGACCTCTCGATGATGTCTAAACAAAAAGATTTAGAAAGAACGGAATGGGGCAACAATCATTATCTTTTTTATCTGTTGTACTTGTTGGATATTCTTGTAAAATAACTTGGCGAATACTTACTTCGTTAGGTGCATCCTAACAAAGTTTTTGTATCTCAAGTGTGAACAGGAATACTCCTATCTGATTGTCAAGTCAAATTCCATCAGACTAAGTACAACACCATCCTAGTTCTTAATACCTTGATGCATCATACCTATGTGTGTTATCAAACATAAAGTAATTGGACCTTTTAAAATCCCAACTCCTAGTAAGAAAATCATCATCATCATCATCATCATCGTTAATAATGTAGGCTTGTGGATCCTCCTTTCATCATCTTATTCTTCTTATTCTTCTATCTTTACTAAAATTTCTATCCAACATTGGTGTGTTGTATCAGAATATACACGAGGCTACCCATGGTCGATGACTGTCTATACATCATCAAATTGTCAACGTCAAATATTTGATCTTTCTAAAGAATTATCTTTCGTCCTCTGATCAATAGAACCACTCCTCTCACATTTTATCGTGATCTCGATCAAAAAATTAGAATTTCCACCCCATCTCTCGAGGGGGCAATATGCTAGCATAATCCTTCTTGTCGGGGCAATAGTGTGGCATCTGAAAAATTGATAATTTTTTGAATTTTGATCACAACAGTTTATTCTTTGAACCAAAGTAAAAAGTGCATTGCTTCAAAGAGGGGAAAAATGTAGACATGGAAAATATACAGATTGATTTGACACACTTGATCCTGATTACTAACACTATTTCATCCTGAATTGCCTTCCCAACTTATCATCACATTTCATCCCTTAATTGAATAAATTATTATTTATCTGATTAAGTCATTCCCCCCTGATAATTAAATTAATCAATCTGATATAATTAACCCTATGTCTCTATTTAATCAAATAATTCATTTTATTTAATTAAATCTCTAAAGTCATCCTATTAAATTAAATAAATTAAACCTTATTTAATTTGATATAACATCATCCCCTTTTCGTTAAATAAATCAAAATATTTATTTAATTAAAGCCTAAATCATTTTCCCCTCAATTTTGATTTATTTAAATCATAAAATCTAAGTCAAAATTGTCAAACCACCTAATATCTACTTAATCTAATCAAATCATGATTAAATATAATTTTGATCACTCCATTCCTCTAGATTTTGCAACTTGCACAATAAATCAATTTATTTGATTTATTAATTCATCAATTTCCTTTCAAAAGGGTATCTTTTGTGGAATATTCTTTCAATTCAAAAATCCCTCCAAAAAGGGATGGGTACTTCCAACAAGGCATTAAAAGCCTCTTACATGTCCTTTGCATTGAGCCAAGTGACATTAACTCTATTTCCCTTCCCCCTAAACATGTCACTTTCAAATTTTAAATTTGAATCTCATAGTATTTATCATGCACATTGACCAAAATGTGCTCATTCCTCCTCCAATCACATGTGGACAAGTGGCCTTCTCTCATTGGTTGGTATTTTTTCCCACATTCACCCAAATCCTTCAATATCCCATTCTTCAATTTTATAAATAGAGGCCTCCTCTATTGAAATATCATCCACAACTTGAGTAAACTTACTATACTCAACTCCATCCTCAAGCACATCTATTTTCATCCATTTCATCAAAAACTTAGCTAGGTTATGCAAGTTTTTCATCATGGAGCTTGATTGAATCTTCATCAAATTGGATCACTCATCAACATTGCAACAAAGGAGTTGGGAAAGGGCCAATTTATACACATAATTGACACCAATTCCCCATGGGATTGAGGATTTTCATTTCTTAAATAGGATTTAACTTATTTTTTTGTCTTGTTCTTCATTTTCTTTCTATTTTGAACATTTCTAATGAATTTCATGGGGAATCCTTGTTCTTACTTGCATATGAACCTAACTATGTGTTTGTTTGATGTGTTTGTGCATGTCTAGTATTAGGGTTCACAAGTAAACTTATGCATAGTTTTATAAATGTAAACATAGTATAAGCAAAAGTAAAAAGTACTTTTATGAATTTTAGGCACATTTTCATAAATGTAAACATTTTGGAGATATAATAATGAAGGTATATAAAAAATAACCACCCTAAATTTATGATTTTGAGTTAGAAGCATAAAACCTATGCTCTCAGAACTTTTCAGGCTTATAGTGTATGGTACTAGGAGGTATGGGAAGCATAGAAATGAGGTTTATGATGCTATAATAGGCAGCCAAAAATATGAATAGGGACTAGGTCACCTAGAATGGAAAACTAGTCCCAATTAGGGTTTTTGTCATATTTTCTGACTGGTTTGGGGATGTTTCAGGCTATATGATATATTCTTAAGGTGCAAATATAGTTTTTTAGACATTTTCAATGAAATATATGTGCAAAAATGCAAGCTAACATGAGATTTCACTAATGCTTTATTTTATGAACCCTAGGATGCAAACAATGCAAATGCCTAATGCAATGCAAGCTTTTTCCAAAGATGTAACTGCAAAATCAAAAGATTAACAAGTGTTGGATAGTTGGGTTCACCAAAATGAACTACCAAAAAAATATACAAAGAGGGAAAGAGGATTCCCCTTACTATGCTCCTAGGTTTTCACCCTAGAAGCACTTGGTTTAGGAATGACACTCTTTCACCTAGTGATATTCCTTTGGTGATTGCATTCAAAGATAAGGGTTATGTAGGGTTGTGATATGTGTTTGTATTGTGTGGCTAAGTGTTGTAATATAATGAAACTAATTAACTATGAAACATGAACCGAATGTAAATCTAAACTACATGCAATGTAAAGTAAATAACCTAAACACTTGAAAACATAAAGGAAATTAGAAATAACAGAACTTGTGCACTTGGGTATGAAGGGTTGCAGGTGAGGAGCCTCGAAAGGTTTGAAAATCAGCCTGAAATGTGCAAAAGGACATTTAGGCGAAGTTGGGCAACCTAGTCCTTTTATCGGGAAAATATGTAGGAGTTGGTTTCTATCAAATGGGTACCCAAAAATGTTAAAATATCTTAAAAACAAGCTCAAAGGGACTCGGTCACCATTATGGGTGACCTAGTCCTCTTTCAGGTTTTTGGGAATCTAAAAGTGAAGATTGGAGCCTTTGATTTGCACTTTGGATCCCCACATCTACTTGGTTCAAATTTTGCCGAAAACGGGTTGAAAGGGGTCTCCAAGCTTCAACTAGGGATTTGTTGACTTGAATGAAGTTGATGGGTTGAGAACACCTTCTTGGCAGCTTTCTTCTTGAAAAACCTACAAACAAAACCTACAAATGAAATGCAAAGAGGAGACAAGGGTTAGGGTTAGAGAATAGGGGTTTGCCTTAGTCAAACCCCTTTGATGATAATCAAATCCAAATGAAATATAATGAAAGGAATGGATGGTAGAATGATATTTAGCCAATACAAACACTTACCAGACCTTTGTTCAAGATGTATGCAACATTCATGAATCAACTCAAATGGAGGTTGTCTAAAGTTCCTTGTGCTTGATTTCTTGCTTTGGAAGATAGGAGTGCAAGAGTGCTTGTGAATGCAAAAATGATCTTAGGACAGGTCAAAATGAGGATGAAAACCCTTATTTGTACATGCAAAACCCTAATTTTCCTGAAAATGACTTATGGTAGGCCGACCTTAGGGTTTAGGAGGCAAGATTCTTGTTAGATTTTGTTTTAATTTTGAATTTTATGCCTAAAAGGACTAGGTTGCCGAAAGTGGTGACCTAGTCCACTTGGGTAAATCCAGGTGGTGGTTGGAAATAAAATTGTGATTAAAGAGGTTTATTAGCCTTACCTCTCAAAACACAGTTTAATTGAGCCTAAAAGTACATTAAGGGGACAAAATTAGCATTGAAAAGGGTTAATTAGTGGATGATAAGCCTAGACAAGTGTGAAAATGCATTACAACACTTTACAACACTTTGTCACAAGGCTTAGAAATATGTAAGAGAGTGTTTTTTAGGTGAATTATGTTGAAAGGGTCTTAGAAAAGTGAGGAAATGTGTTACAACACTTCACAACACCTTAGTAAAACACTGCTAGTTTATTGTTGAATTGCAAGCTTACAAGATTGAATCATAGGTAAAACAAGGCCAAAATCCAATGGAAAAGGCCAAAATAAGTGAAAAAGTGCCAAGGTATACACTTTTTGGTGACATACTTCCCTTCCATGTTGAGCCAGTTTTTTTTTTTTTAGTTTGTCTTCTATGCATTCCTCTCGATCTAGTGGGGATTGATGATCTTCAATCTTGCACCACGGTTACCTATCATTTATAAAAGAATGAGCAGATCTGACCCCATGAGACCAGATCCTCCCATGCCCTTTGTTTGTGTTTGTCTCTCTTTTCCATTCTCTTTTTTTTTATATTTCTCTCTTCTTTTCTTGAGTTGTCCCTTTCATATGTGAAAACACCACTTCTATAACAATTCAATTTTCAGAATATAAATTATGTTGCCAATGAATCTTTTCTCGAGAATATTCACAAATTTATTTTCAAGAAATCACATTCTCAACTTGGATCCTTAATGGAACATGTTTCCTTCACCATGGGTTTGTAACGAAAGAACTTGAGAAAATTCCTCTGAGGTGGGAATAGCTTCGACCTTCCCCTCGCATGGGGGAATTTTCTTTCTTTCAAATTCCTTGATGAAGTGAACATCTTTCAAAAGGATTCCATGACGATGAATTGATTCTAGAAAGAAACATCTCTTTCATACTTTTGAACAGTGCATCCCTTGAGTGGATCCCTTCCTAATGCCGAGTTCTCAAGGGACCCCTTTGAAATTTTTCCAACTTTTTAGTAGTCTGCGTGACTATCCGCTTACTTTCCCGTGTGGTCGATTTTTTACATGTTTTATCTACGCGTAAACATGTCTCTTTGTAGGTGTGCATTTAAAGAGACTTCTTGAATTTGTGGAGTCCCCTTCCTTTGGTTTCCTCCATGTGAAAGATCTTGGGGGATACCTCCCTACAGGTGTGAGTACTTGTAAGGTGCTTCCTTTGAGCTTTCTCCATGCGAGAGGTCTTTGGGGTCACTCCCCTACAGGTCTATGGGTTTGTAGGGCACTTTTCTTGATTTCCCTCATGTGAGAGATCTTGGAGGATACCTTCCTTGTAGGTGTATGGGTCTGTACCTGAAACTTTTCTCAGTTTCCTTCACTTGAGAGATCTTGGAAGATACCTTCCTTGTAGGTTTGCAAGCCTGTGAGGTGCTTTTCTCAGTTTCCTTCATGTGAGGGATCTTGGAGGATACCTTCCTTATAGGTCTGTGGGCCTATGAGGTGCTTTTCTCAATTTCCTTCATGTGAGAGATCTTGGAGGATACCTTCCTTGCAATTTTGCAGGCCCATGAGGTGCTTTTCTCGATTTCCTTCGTGTGAGAGATCTTGGAGTATACCTTCCTTGCAGGTCTACGATCTTGTGAGATGCTTACTCTTTGGGGCTTCCTTCATGTGAGTGATCTTTGGGGTCACATCCTTGTAGGTTCGTGGGACTGTAAGGCACTTTAATTCTTCATCTTCATGGTTTTGTGGGGCTATGAAGTCCTTTAATTGTCCTACACTCTCGAGTTCTCCAGATCATGGTTTTCTTCCTTGATGGTTTAGGTATACATTTCTATCCCTACTACCTTTCTGATCTACTTTACCAAAGCACTCATCAGTATTCATGCCCACTAAACTAGGGGAAAATTGTATAGGAATAATTTTTCACCCCTTATGCAAATTCCCCTTTTACACTCCTTCACCTTAGAAAACCAAATTCGAAGGCTAAAATCCACATCAACTTGTTACCTTCATTCCACTTGGCATCTATTTTGTGCATCAAAAAAAAATAAATTATCAGGGATGCTTGCATAGCGTGCACACGTCTGCATGACATGTTTACATCCCTAACGGATTCCTGCATCTAAAGCCAATAGAGGTGTTACACTTCCTCTTGGGGTCAAATTTGTAACACCCCTCTTCGACCAACCAAATTGAAGATGGCCATTTTATCATTCTTCCTTCATAAAACATTCTTCATTCCTTCATTTGTGCTCTCCAAGCATTTAACTCATCCTCTAGAAATATTCTAGCATTCACTTCTTGCACTCTCCAATCTTCAAGAAACATTTTTTCACTCCATAACAACAGCAACAACACTCCATCAACTCTGTAGAGCAAGTGTGGAACAACACCATCACAACAGAGGCTTGAGCCCTCTCATTTTCTCTCCCATTAGCTAGTGATCTCTTGGTGGAGGTGGTAAGCATTTTCACTCCTCTCTTCTATGATTTGGTTGAGTAGTACAATACTATTTTTTAGTGTTATTGTTCTCTTTACTTTCATTCTTCCTTTATCATAATTTTCTCTACAGTTGCTATCTTGGCAATCCATGGAGGTAGAAATTCCAAAATGGGAATTTGACTGAGGCAGACCCCTATACAACCCCCCAACAATTTCCCTCTTTCTTGTGTGTAGGTGGATGTGCATTTGGAGCTAGTTGGCGAATAGGATCTTTTATGAGATCATTTTTTCCACCCTAGCTTTAATCTATTTTCTTTATCATATTCAATTATATATCTCTTATTTAATAATAATATTTTGTTCCCTTAAAAACAATTAGCTAGGTTGTCAGCTCACTTTCTTGTAGTTCTCATTATACTTGAATTTATGTAGTCGTACGGATGCCAACACACCTAAGATACGTCAGCATGCCACACTATCATCTCAAAACCATGTTCCCATCCTTGGGAAGAGAGGTACTCGAGGTATAGTGTTGAACCCAAAAAATGGCTCGCCTAGCCCCAAAACTAGTTTCAGGTTTGAAGAGTGGTTGCAAGGCCTTATAGTCCTCATCATTCACGTCCCTTCTTTGAAACACCCCTTGAGACTGAGGTAAGTTAGTACAACCCTTTTATCTTGGCTCTCTATGACCCTGAGCCTTGAATGTGGTTGGTCCCCCTCTCTTACACTATCACATAGTCAAAATACCCAAGTTGTTTCACAAATTTCAAAGTACAAATGTTTAGACCTGCACCATTATCTATCAATAGTCATTTGACCATATGCTTGAGGACACCAACCTCTATGTAGAGGGATTGGTTGTGGAATGACTTCTAGGGAAGGTATTTTTTGGAGAAGACTAAATGATTATTGGTCATGATTTTACCAACCATGGCTTGAAATTGATCCAGATTGAGGTTATTAGGGACCAATGCTTATTATTCTTTTTTGAGTATCTCCCTATGTGGGGGTGATAATTTTAGCAATTATAGGATTGAGATCAAGGTGGGAGTCTTCTTTAGCTATTCCACAATATTGTATTCATTTTATGTCTTAGATATGGGCTTACTTGGGGCTCCTTATTTTGTAACTCTCCCTCGATGGGTGGTTATGTTACATTTAGTATCCCTACCTTGTATAGTCACTACATGCACCCTAATGTCATCTACTTGAGAGTGGGTACCTAGAACTATGTCATCATAAGTGTAGTTAGAATTGTGATAGTCTTGGTCCTTTCCTTTTTCATTATTCTTAGCATGGCTTGGAATTGGATTTGTGTATATCTAGATTCCTTTCTTTGCAGGATGATGTTTGACATCCACTTCTCCTTTGTCTATCAAGTCTTGTATGATGTGCTTGAGTCTCATGCAATTTTTTGTTGTATTTCCTTTAATTTTATGGAACTCGTGCATAAGTCCCTCTCATTTTACCATGGTGCTTTGAAGCTCATCTCCTCATAGTTTGGGTGATCATTGACCTTGATGAGGTTTTTTTTCACTAGTTTACACATTACTATCTCAAGTGGCTCTCCTAATACTATGAACTTCCTTCTTGGTTGATCATATTATCTTTGTTTCCCTCCTTGATATGTGTATTGGTTGATCAGTTGATTGTTTTGGGGATAGGTAAGTTTATTGTTTTGTGCATTATTACCTGAGCATAACTTGTTTGTGCCGCTTGAGGGTTATTTTTTGGTCAATTAGAATTATTCCCATTCCATATCATTCTAGCATCAACTACCCCATCATTGGTGACGTTCTTTTTTTAGCCCAAATTTTAGGTTTCTCATTTGATTAGAAGTGTAGACACATAAAAAGTCTTGATTGATATTATACATTTGATTTTGATAAATTAACATGACTTCTTCTGAAATCACTTTGAATTAACCAATGAATTGAATAATCAACATTATTTAATTAAATTCAACAATTTCAGCTATTAATCAAATAATTAAATTTATTGATTAATTCACCCTTCTTCTAAATAATATTCATCATATTTAATTAAATCAAATCATTTAATTAAATCCCCCTAATTCTCCTCATTTGATTAAATAAATCAAATCAAATGTCACAATCATCTAATCCATTCCAATTAATTAATTTTGAATTAATGAATCCTAAATCACTTTCTAATCATCATTAACAAATCCTCTAGACAAGTTTTAACTCCTTGAGAGTTAAATCAACCCATGGTCAACTAACTAGGTTGCACATGAAATTAAATTCTTTTAATTATCTAATTCCTCTATTTATCCTCACAAAGGAATATTCTAAGGAATATTCCTCTCAACCACCCTCCATTCAATTTCCTTCCAAAGATTTCAAAAATCTCTCACATCTCCAATAACTCTTACATTTTCATTTACTTCTCTTACATCCTTTCAAATCTCCAATCACATTCATTCAATTATTCTTACAACCTTTCAAATCCTCAACTATTTTCATTTATTTCTCTTACATCCCTCATTCCTCAACACATTTTCCAAAATGTTCTCCACCTTCCTCCAATGGAATTGTGACACTTGACATATAATTCTCATTGGCTCTCATTCTATCCCACGTTCACCAATTCCTCTCATTCTTCAACCCTTGAGTTCTATAAATAGAAGAATTATCTTCACAATATGGATCCACAACTTCAAGCATTATCACTATAGGCATTTAAATTCATAGTCATCCATAATTTTCATCACATTTAGCTAATTTATCATCATTTTGGAGTCATTTCCATACTTGGGATCATCAACATTATCAAGATTATCAAAGGGATTGTGAAAGGGCTTCCTTTCACATCAAAAGAGCACCACTCCCCCTATGGGATGGAGGTTTAGCTACTTCAATTTAGATTACATGCTGATTTTTTTTTTTTAATGTTAATTTGCATGTTTTCTTCTTGTTTTAGCTAATAATTTCATAAGGAATATTAGATTTGTCTTTCTAACATGTTTAAAAAGTGTTTGTTGATCTTATGTTATATTTTTGGAGGTTTGGTGTTCACATTTTGGCACTAGAAAGAGGGCCTGGCATTTTAACTTGTGGATTTTTTCTTGATTTTTCCATTTTTTACAGACACAGGAACGTGATGCCACTTTTGTTCATTTGTGAGCCCACAAAGCATTTCTTTTGTTCTAAAATGTCACCATCATTGTGTCATGTCACATTTTCTCACCTCTGTTGTGCCTCTTTTGTTTCACCATTGCATTTGACCTTTATGTCTTCTTTCTAAATTATGATCTGACAGAGCGTTGCCTTTACCTCTACGCCACATTCATGCTCTCTTCCTTCTACAGAGCACCACTTTTTATTTTACTAGAGTGCTGCTTATTTTTTTCAGCATCGCATTTGATAGTTGTAGAGGGTCACATTTGTGGAACATCGCCTTTGCAAGAAAAGGATTAATACTAAGCTGGAAACCTAAAAGAATTTTTAATGCTCATTGTAATAGCTTAGGATTTCCATTTTTGCATTTTATTTCCTATTTTAGGACCAAATAGAGTTATTTTGGACTTAAAATTTACAAACAACTCAAGCTTTGTCAAATTTGGTTAAAATTGAACATTAGGAATTTACTAGATTTTGATTTTGGGCTAAAATTGAACAAGGAAAACTCACACTCAAATTTGGTGCTTAAAATGAATTCACTATTTCTTTGAAGGATAAAATGAACAAGTGATTGATTTGTGTGATCTTGTCTTTGTGCATTTTTGAGTGTGTATCCTCTCCCCTTGCGCTTTGTGTGATCTTGGGTACAAGAGAAACACTCAAAAGTGTATTTTATACTTTATTAACCTTAAGAGAGGGCTTACTAAGAGACACACCCCGGAATGGGAAACTCATAAGAAAAGTTCTTGAAGCACATTTACCAATGGGCTATATTAAAGGTTGGGAAATCATGAGAAGGTACCTTTTATCCTAGACATCGTATACCATACTGCATCTAGTACCGTTTCTTAAGTGAAATGGGAATTATAGTAAGAGCCTTAAGTTGCAAAGCGGGTGATCATATGGTTGGGTGTTCTCGGTTTGTTACTAAGAGACAAAAAAAATTAGTTACCAAAATCCCTAATACTTGTTGGTGCAAAAATTATCATCCTAAAGTCACTTCACATCTATACTATTCAATAGTAGAAATAGAAAAATCCTTTCAATCTTTGGATTTTAAGGATTTTGAGATTTGGTAGTCCCGACAAGTGTGTTCCGAGAAAGGGGGAGCCAGTGTCACCAAATCTCTAACTATTCACTTTGTCTTGTGTTTGGAGAAATCCAAGTGAGGAATCAACAAAGTATGGCCATTTCTATCTTAGGATTGTAAAATATATGAGTCAGTTAAAATGCATTGCTTGGATCTCAAAATTTGAAACAAACATTCAAAAATTCATCAAAATGTCAAACCCTTTGGAAATAATGAATATCTTTTAAAAGATCCAAATATTACTACTTGTCCCTAGGGATTTTATTTTTAGAGGCTTCTAAATATTTGGGCCTATATCTCAATTTTTTCTCTTGAAAGTAAACTTAAGGAAACTATGGCTTTGACCCTTTTATTTTCATGTAATGGGCCTTGTAGAATGAAGAAGATTTAATACATAGACATATAGTTTGAACTTAATCAATACAAGTGTTTATGTGGTAAAAACAAATCATTAATCTAGATGAAATTAATTGAACCTCACACATTTGATTTTTTATCTTTGGTCTTTCAAGGAAACATTGATCTATTGGTTTGAAGTACTCTTAGGGAGAAGCATGTTCTTCACTACCTTGGTCTTGTAAATATGTCCTTCTTAGGTCCATTTAGTATCAAAATCAATCATTTCATCCATTCAAAACATTTATCATCCCATCCCCCTAACAACTTTTAGAGCTTTGGAAAAAATCAATATTTTAGACTTGGGTAAATCCTTAAATCAAATCAAAATCACCTTGTTTAGTTAGGAGTGTGATAATACATCCTTTCTCACACCTCTAGTTAAATTAGCACCCCTTTGAACAAGTTCATCCTAAGATCACATCCAACATCTTGGGATCTAAAAGTTCATTATCAAAATCAAACCAATCAAAATCAAAACCTAAGTCTAGTATTGACTAAAGCTCTTAAAATTTCAAACACCCATATCACTCACCTTTTCATCTTTCATCTCATCATTGGTCCTAAACACCTTAGAGGGTCACTTTTGCATCAAGTTCAAAACACAAGAAAAACATGGAATATAAACTTGATTCATACATCATGAGTGATCTTAGTCAACCAAACTATCAAAGCCTTACAATACCAATTGATTATCAAAACTTACATTTATAGAATCCATACATGGGATCACTACCTCCTACAATCCTCAATGATACAACAAATGTGAGTAAGCCCAATCTAAATTTTGGAGCACCTTTCCATATGGTAGATTTAAATAAAAGTCAAAACCTACAAATCTATCAACCAAACAATCAATACACGAGTCTTCAAAACAACATTATCCCATCCAATCAATACACGCAAAATATGAATATACCAAGTGAAAACTTACCAAACATGAACATATCAAATCCAAACTTGGTGAACTATGGGATAGATATGTTTGTGAATCATACCAATGTTGTTCTAAATTCAAGAAATATATTGACAACTCAATGTATTGATCCAAGTCAAGGTAGCACCATGCAAAATCAAGGTTACCTAAATCAAAGCAATGTGATTCCCAACCACAAGAATGTTCAATGTCAACCTATAATGCAAAATATAAACACCATCCCAAATCATAACATTGTCCAAAATCAATTTGTGCATGATCCAATACAAATACCACAAGTGTATGTTCCAAATATGCTTGACCAACAACCAAATCAACTACATCAAGTGTGTCAAAATCAAAACCAAGATCAAATTTTATGAAATCAAATTGCCTCACTTACCAAAATAGTTGATTCCTTGTTCCAAGAGACATATTAACCCCAAAATCACTACACTCTTCCATTGGTTAAACCATGTCATCAAAACATTGAGTTGTGTTTGCAACCTCATCAAGAAGAAGATACCCAATGTCAAGAAGTTGGATATCGAGATCAACAACATCAACAATGAGTCCAATCACCACATCTCAAAAATGAATCACCACAAGGTCAATCTCAACAAGTAAAAATATCACAATATCATAAACATGAATACACTCCTTTGGGAGAGCCAATTGAATATGCATTACACAAGCTAGTTAATGCAAAAATTATCACTCTTCCAAAAGTAAGTTCTTTCAACTCTATCTTAAACTTCCCTCAGAATAAGGGTAGATCTTATTGTCAGTATCATAGAGAAAATCTTCATAAAACATAAAATTTTATTCAACTCAAAAATCTCATCCAAGACCTTATTGATCAACAAAAAAAACTATTAAGGACAATGATCAAGATTCAAACAATAGTGATAACAATGACATTCTCTCCACCAAAATTATTGAAAACAATGATCAAGATCTATCCATCAATGAGAACCTTGAGGATTTTTTTACCTCATATAATGATCAAATCAACATACATCAAGAGTCACTTTTCAATCATGATCAAATTCCACCAACAATATCCCATGATGGTCCATTTCAAGAAATGTTAACATCATTTAATCCTATGGTTGAAAACATTGACAATATCTCCACCACAACTGTTGAGGATAATTGTCAAGATCTATCAATGAGTCAACACCTTGAAGATGTTTCTACCTCATCCAATGATCAAATACAAATACATCAAGAGTCACTTTTTTTTCATGATCAAAACCCCTCAACAATATCCTACAATGATCTATTTCAAGGAGTGTTAACATTCTTTGATCCTATTGACATTATCCAAGATCCATCCACCAAGGATCATGTTGGAAATGTCTCTACATCATCCAATGAGTTAGAGGACAAATCTCAAGAATTTATTCCAAAGCATGATCAACATCTTTCACTTAAGTCTAGCAATGGTCCTTTCTAAGACATATTGACATCCTTTGACCTCATGGTTGTAGATATTGAAGGAATCTTCAACTCCACACTTGATACAAATCCAATCAAAGCTCAAGAGGACATTGAGCCACTTCCCATTCCTAATGAAGATATCAAAGAACCCTCTGTAAGGAATTCATCCTTTGAAATTGACCCATGTCAAGAACTTGATCCAAAACATGTCAAAAGCAATTCTGAAATCATTTAAGATCAATAATTCATATCTCCAAGATACTACAATGATCTAATGGAAAATTTCTAATCTATACAAGATGTCACAAATGATGGTCATATCCATATAACACATACTCGTCCATCTACCCATGAGATGATTTCTTTGGATAGACATGTAGATGATCTTCATTCAAAACAAGATTCCTTTACTCTTGACATTATTACACAAGAACAAGAGGTTATTGATTCCTACAGTCAAGTTGAGTTATCAAAATCAAGATCAGATATATCCCAAATTCATATTGTAGAAATCATGTATGAAGACATCCAACATTATCCACTCAAGGAAATAGGTTAGACCAAATAGGATATTCCAGAGTCAGCAAAGTGACAAATTGAAATAACATCATCTATAGTGGTCACTTATCAAAGGATGCTTTCTCAACAAGACATCTTGAAAAAATAAGAACCAAAGAACAAAGGTTGTACTACCACCATACTGGGGGAAACTATGTCTCAAGGAAATGCCAACATACAGAGCATGAAGAATCCTTATGATGAAACCAATGCTAATACTACAACCAACCACATCATGAATCTTCATCCACCCATCACCCCATCTACGAATTGGGACCAACATCAAAAGAAATATTTGAATCAAAGCATGAATAATATCATGAAATAAAATGAAGTAGCGAAGCATAAAGGAAAAATAAAATACACATGGATACCAAAGAATACAAAGAAATATTATCACTATAAAACTCCATCAGTCAAAGAAACTATGGGGAAAAATTAAAAAAGGGAAAAGTATCCATCAAAGATGTCCACAAAGGAAAAAGTAGGCTTCTCAAGCAATGCACAAAGTATATCAACCAATTGGTCCTAATTTCATGCACACTTCTGTATCCACCCACTGTTGCTCATCTTCCCAATTTTGGAAAGTCAAAGGTTCCAATTTGTCGACCAATCCATCTTCTATTCCTAAACATAGTCCAACATCTAGTCCACCATGCATGATATCTAATTCTCAAATTGAACATGTATTGCCATCCACCCTTCATCATAAGGATTCAGCTGGCATTCTATTACGATGTGGGAAGAAAGACAAAGTTAACTTCGGTATCAACAAGGTAGATAAGGAATCTCAAAAGTTGTATTCAAGTGCGCATATCTTAGCAAAGCAGCTTCTTCAAGTAGGATATCAATGGCACATTATGAAAAAATCATCTACATCGATACCACTAGGTGGTTCAACATGAGCATAAATCTTTCATAAAAACAAAAAAAAATTCATGAAAATAGTAAAAATAAAAAATTGTCCTCGAGTGAAAACCAATATTGTAAAGAGAGAAACTCTTTAATTCAAAACATCGACAATAATTTAAATAAATTCATTTATATTCAAAATAAATTTGAAACTTCATTCAGTAGACTTCATAAAATCCAAACGATTTCAAAACAATGACTTAAAGTCGACAAAAAGATTCATAATACTTCCAGTTAAATTCATACACGTGTCATCTTACACGACATTGATAATAATACAAAATTATTTGTAACATAGGTGTCAAATTCGAGACTTAGGCATTCTTTCGCCTTAAGCTCTACAATACATAATTCAAGAAATAAATAACACATAAATGAAGAAAACATCCTTTGATCTTCAATCCAATAGCTTATCTTCAACATGAAGATGAGAACAAGAATTAGGCACTTTTTCCGCCCAACCTCAAAGCTTACGTTTCCCCAAAATTCCTTAGTCATTTAAAGAATACCCGACCCTACACGAATCACTTAGCAAAAAGCAGTCGACAAGCAAGATGGAATCTAGTGTGTGCCTAGTATAACTAGTAAAACCACAAGAATTTTCATTTTTCTAATTCATTTAAGAAACAAGAAAGTTCGATACTAGGATATGGTAGAGAGTTAATTCATTCCATCTATTTCAATGGTCCTTAAGTTAGTTGGCCAAGTAAAATTTCATGCATAACAAATAAAAGTAGTTTTGGAAAAGAAAAACTACGCTCTCTATTAACCCATCTTCGACACCTGTCCTGAAAGGTAACTTTCCAAACACATGTCATGCACATTCATTTATCAAGCATGCATGGTTCCATTCAAAATAAAAATGATCTTTCACAAACATCTTTAATTGCAATCTTATTTCAAGAAAAAATGGTTCTAATGCAGTGTTTTCATTGTTTTAATTCATTGATAACATTAAATTAATATTTAAATCAAATAATAAAATAACAAAAAGGTGTACCTCAAGTATGTAATGTAAGTACATATTTAAACAGGAATAAATGAGCACACATTCTTTCGGTTCATTTACTCATATAGTTTATTTTCACTTCAAAATACTCCTATTCTAATTCGTTTCGTTCCAAATAATTTATATTTTTAATTTACTTGGTTTATTTTCTATTTTTCACATTTCTAGAAAATAAAATAATAACTTTTCAAAAACATGTTTAACACTCATTTTTACTTCTGTTTCGTAGTAATTTTAGTTTCATTCTATAAAATCTCTAATTTTAACTCTAATTTTTCAAACAGATTTAATATACAAAAAGTATTTTATCAAAATCATTATCTTTTATGTTTCATTCGTTTTGAAAATTAAATCTATCTAACAGTTTTGGTTTTTGAATCTACAAAAATAGAATTTACTAAATAGAAAAATCTACTATCTCTTAATTTTTTTCTATTCAAAATCATTCTACAATTTTCTGTTTCTAATTGTTCAATGGTTTTCTAGAAAAATCAAGGTTTGGTGTATGAAATTTCTTCAGAATTTTAATAGAAATAGTGATAATTTTCAATAAATAATATACAAGAAACAAAAGAAAGGATTCAATTTAAACATACTATGATCATGAATTTGTTAAATAATGCTTATTTGATTCTACCTGGTAATTCTTGAATCTGGAGTTGAGTTTTTGTGTCTTTTCCTGTCAATTTTTGTTCTATGGTATTTTCTTCCTACTGTTGATGATTATCTTTTGTTCTCCCTTCTATCACGCCTTTTCTCTCCTTCTTCTAAGCGCATCTCCTCCTTATCTCTTTCTGTTGTCCATACGTATGAGAGAAGGTAGGGTAGACTTTAATTATTTGACCAGTCTCCTTCCTTCCTGTGCGTGCATGGTGATAGGGGAAAGAATTGTATTAAAATCTACTTTATTAATCCTTTCTCATGTGGCCACACATGGGGTAAGAAGCCTCCAAAAATAATAATCCAAACTCTTCCTTCTTAGCTGCGCATGATGGGGAGAATAGTAATTATTAAGTTTCTCAACCTTCTCTCCAGGCCACACGTGGGGTTTAGAAGGTGAGAAGAACTTAAACAAAAATATATAGAACTCTCCCTAGTGTCTGTGTATGCAAGGCGATTACCTATACAATATAATCACTCTCTCCTTTACTGGCTGCTCCTCCCCCAAAATAAGATGAATCCCATCAAAAATATCAATAATCATGTGTATTTTTCTATCCAACTTTGCAAAAATGGATTGTCACTCTCTGAATTCCAATTTCTCTCTCTAATTGTTTTCTCTCATGCCAATGGTGGAGTTATTAACAAAGTCAGATCCACCTTTTGTATTTGATCTCCATCCAATTTGGCCATAACTCCAAGTTTAAATTTTGATTGCATTCATATTGATTGAAAGATATTTTTTTCAATTGGTTAACTACTGTTTTGACTTCCATTTCAAATTTTGAATGTAATGCTTGTTTTCTAATTTTCGTTAAATAACTTATTTTGATATTTGTCTGTTTCTTGAAACAAATATTTCTTCTTTCATTTATCAAATGAGAAGATATACAATAAATTAATAACACTACTTTTACATTTTTATAGATTTTCACAATTAGAAGTTTATTCCAAAAATTTGAAATAAAAACATTATTATTTTTAAATAGTAATAAAATATTTATACAAGGAATTTAATTTTTTAAATAAAATCAATTTCCTCACAAAAATAATCAAATTGTCATTCAAACAACATATTCTTTTCACATGTATTTGAGAAATCAAATAAACTTACTTTAAATTTACAAATATAATCATCACAAAAATACATTAAAATAATAACTAAGTGGTGTGTGAGATTCCATCGTCCTCATAAACATCTAATGGCTAAAGTGACTCTACTTGATCAATGTTCTCGCCTTCATTCTCTTTCACCTATTCTTGCGTTCACTTGCACTCAATTTCTCATCAGTAATGACAACCCCTAAATTTCATATCAACTTAGTTGCACTTTAATCACAATTGCAATTTTAAATAATCATCTAGCATAATAATAAAAAATCTCATGATTAATAATTGCACTTAAATAAATGACAAAAATCAATATGTGACAACTATGGTGGTGCTTTGGACAAGTATCATGATGAAAACTTGGTAAACAAGTGTCATGTGTAGAATCAAGCGTCCACATGTGCTAGTTCAAGTGAAAGCATCTTATCTCATCCATAATAAATCCAAAATTTCATCCATTTTATTCATAATAAATCCATTTATCCAACCCATTACCATCTATCTACATTATCTTGATATTGATAAAATTTTGGTGTACAATTTACACTTACTTATGGTAAACATCTTGACATGGGTCATTTTCATTGATACTATCATATCAAACATTATCTGAGCCATGAAGCATTATCCAAATGAGCATTCTTTATTTGAGCACCTTATCTTATTGCAAGATAATCCATATCCATCCATCCATACACCTATCCAAGCATCCACTCATGGCATTTCATACATTTCTAGACACTAGGGGCAAATATTTATATCCTGCTTCAAGAATAAATCTTGATCTATATCTTCCAACTTATGTGGCGATCTAAACATTGAAAAACATGTAATCAAATTGGTCAAAACACTTGTAAGAAAAAAATCCAAATCACAAGCCCATGGTATATTTTGACGAGAAGATGTTCCTTATCAAACATTATCCTTTATCAAACATCAATCCAAACAATCAATATCAGTTGCACCTAATTTTCACCTCAACGTCACCTCAAATCATTCAAAAAAAATTTGTTCCAAACCGAGCTTCAAAATCTTGATCAATCAAATCCAATCAATCCATCATCATCTTGGGATATCCTTCTCAATCCTTGTGTTGCTTAAGACTATCCTTGCATTGTTGTGTATCCTCAACAATGTTGTCATCATTAATCCATCAATCAAATCAATCAACCTTAACTTGGTTTTTAACAAAATCCCAAAATAGATCACTGATATCGTCACACATATCCATATCCAAATCATCGAAATCATGCAAAAAATCCAAAAAACATTCAAAACATATCAAAATCCCCAAAAAAATAGTCAAAAAATCAAAAAATTGTCAAAAACATGGTATCTGAACTATGTCATATCTGAGCTTAAACGTAGACAAGGCTAATCTTTGATCAGCCCCCGAGACAAAAAAACACAAAAACATTTAAATAACCTCAAAAATCCAAACACAACCTCATAACATTTCAAAAATATCAAAAACATCCAAATATTTGAAAAAATCCATCCATCTCATTTCGCTTATCTGCAATAAACATCTAATCACAATAAATCAATTGTCGCCTTTGACCTTTGGCAAGAAAATCGAAAGCAAGTTTAGTAGTTAAAAGTGAAAAATCAAATGTCAAGGTCTTAAGTGTAGGTCATTAGTTAAATAGGTTGGTCAACTCTTGGTATCAATAGACTATCATTTGGTTATTTCCAAAATCACCTGATAACATCATGTCCTCGGATGCATCCTTCCTACAATGGACATCACCATCAGGCATCACCATAGTTTAGTCTTGGCTAGAGGTATGAAGAACATTAGCATGTTTGTTTACTGGATCTAATCTTTTGATTTATCTTATTGTACTCATTCCAATGACCTCTCAATGATGTCTAATCAAAATTATTTAGAGAGAAAGGAATGGGGCATTGATCATTATCTTTTGTTTGCTGACCTTGTTGGATATTCTTGTAATTTAACCTTGGTCATGAAAAATTTGTTTGGTGTGTAGGGAGGATGTTTTGGATATCTTGTTGACTATTACATGGGAAGATTTTTCCTTTTTGTGTTTTGGTATGAGATGTTTGAAATGTCTAAAGTACACTCTGACAATGTTTTGTATTCCAAGTGTGAATGGGGATACTCCTATCTGATTGTCAAGACAAAGTCCATCTCACTAGGTACAACAACATCTTGGTTTTCTATACCTTGATGCATCGTATCTATGTTTGCTATCAAAAATAAGGAAATTAGTTCCTTTATATCCCCAATCCCTGATAAGCAACAAATCATTATCACTAATCATTAATCTAATAAATTCTTAATGCTTCCTAGACTTGTTGGAATCCTACATCATCTTGAACTCAAGGGCTAATCCATATTTCTTCTATATTCTCCATATACTAATACTAACATGGTATCATGACATTCAAAATAAAAAACTATTTGCATCCATCCTGCATCCACAAACCGTTAGCATACTACATATCATATATAATAAGAAACATTATCCATCATACATAGCATTATCATTAAGATGTTTTAGCATAATATAGATTTGTTATTCTAAGAATCTCATAAACAACACATTTGCATTTTCTCGCATCACATCATGCATACATAATGTATCATCATATCGCATATAAAAAAATACTGAAAAAGGAAATAAACATAGCATTAAATTGCATCCATCTCACATGCATCGTCATCAACATATAGATCTGTTAGTCTAAGCATCTCATAAAATAACTATTCATACATCCATAAGGCATATTTATTGTAAGCATGACCTAAAATCAAAATTTTCACTTGATCTCTCGAGGGGGAAATATAACAACATAATTTCTTCCACTGGGGCAGCAATGGGGCATCTAAAAAAATCAAGAATTTTTTTAACTTTGATCTCAACAAGCTTATTCTTTGAACCAACGCAACATGTACCTTGCTTCAAAGAGGGGAAAAATGTAGACATGTAAAAATTCTCGATTGATACTATACATCCGATTCTGATAAATTAACACCACTTCTTCTGAAATCACTTTGAATTAACCAATTAATTGAATAATCAACATTATTTAATAAAATCCAACAATTTAGTTACTAATAAAATAATTAAATTTATTGATTAATTCACCCTTCTTCTAACTAATATTCATGAAATTTAATTAAATCAAATCATTTAATTAAATCCCCCTAAGTCTTCTCATTTGATTAAATAAGTCAAATCAAATGTCACAATCATCTAATCCATTCCAATTAATTAATTAATCCTAAATCACTTTCTAATCATCATTAACAAATCCTCCCACTTTTAGCTCCTCAAGAGTTAAATCAACCCATGGTCAACTAACCAGTTGCACATGAAATTAATTTCTTTTAATTATCTAATTCCTCTATTTATCCTCACAAAGGAATATTCTAAGGAATATTCCTCTCAACCACCCTACATTCAATTTCCCTCCAAATATTTCAAAAATTTCTCACATCCCCAATAACTCTTACATTTTCATTTAGTTCTCTTACATCATTTTAAATCTCCAACCACATTCATTCAATTATTCTTACAACTTTTCAAATCCTCAACCATTCTCATTTATTTCTCTTACATCCATCATTAACACATTTCCTAAAATGTGCTCCACCTTCCTCCAATGGAATTGTGAAACTTGCCACATTCTCATTGGCTATTATTCTATCCCACATTCACCAATTCCTCTCACTCTTCAACCCTTGAGTTTTATAAATAGAATCATTCTCTTCACAATATGGATCCACAACTTCAAGCATTATCACTATAGGCATTTCAATTCATAGTCATCCATCATGTTCATCACATTTAGCTAAGTTATCTTTATTTTCCAATGATATTTTTTTTTTGCTAAAATTGTTCGTTTCCTGTGTAGGTATAGGAAAAGCCATGAAGCAGATTATTTTATAAAAACATGAAGCATGCAAGGTAAAATGGGCTCCTACAAGGGTAGAACTCGACATGCTGCCCCTTAAACTTACAAGTGGGTTGAGAAAGAAAGTATAATTATCATGCTCATCTGAGCTATCCAACTGAAGGAGTAAAAAATAATTTTAGTAATCAAAGCAATTAAGTTTATTGTTCATTCATAACTTACAAGTCTGAGTAGTGAAATGAAAGCTATATGTGGACAATAAACTTAATTCATTCAATTTAACTATGTAATGATATAAAATGTTCCTACAAGATTAAATCAAGTGATTAGTTGTACCTGCAAGTTAATAGCATATCAACAATAGAATGCAAAGCAATAATAAATAAATAGAGGAAAACCAGAAAGATCTCACCCATTTAATACTCCATGACTGACTTCCATTGCACCTCCTCAAGCTTTGGGATGATGGATGCTACCCTCAAATTTGTGTGTGAGCAACTCTATATGCCTAGCCTCAACAAAAGCTTTTGGAGGATTTATGAAAATGAACTAATATGCAATTAGCCAAAATCAATCCTAATATGAAAATAGTAAATAAAAGTCTATGATATGAAGAATGCCTATAATAAAAGTAGTTTAAGCAAATGATCATGGATCTGAAAATGAGATCAAGATTGTCATTTTATAGAAAATGCAATCTTGAACAGACGGACAAGATGAGAGCTTTAAGGAATGCCCTAGAATCAAAGGTCAAGATTCAATAAGGCAACTCTCAATTAGGGTTAGGGTAAAATACCCATATGTGTGAATAAGATTTAATTAACTGAATTAAATCAAGACTGAATGTGATAGTTGAGATGAAATTAGTAAAAATCAGAAGACAAGAGGATGGGATTTTAGAAAATTAGTAATTTTATAAATTACTTGATTTGTAGAGGAATAATTCCATTTTGAATTAAATTAATTCAAAATAGGGATTTTGTGAGGTAAGAAGTAATTATTTTTGCAATTAATTACTAAATGAAGAATCACAGCTAAGTATGTGAGATATTTTTAAATGATTTATTTTATTTTAAAATATAGAAGTGTCACATGTCATAATTAAATAATTAAAATAATTATTTAATTTAGAAGAACTTGTTAATTAATTAAATAAATTAATTGAATTTACTTAATTAAGAGGATCTAGAAATTAATGACACATTAAATAAATATATTTTAGATATATTCATTTAATAATCAGGAGGACATTAATGATAAGGATTAATTAAATAAATAAGATTTTATTTAATTAAGGGAAGACTTTGATAATTAGTGACATATTAGATAAATAAATAAGATTTATTTATTTAATAATCATGAAGACTGAGAGATTATGAATTAACTAAATAATTATAAATTATCTAATTAATAGTTGAATTTGGGTTAGAAACATAATTAAAATGTTGTAATCATGTCATGACGAAAGGTGGTAAAATAGTGCTTGCAGGTCTTGGCCATTTTTATGTGTCTACATTTTCCCCTCTTTGTCATAATGTAGCCTGTCGCATTGTGGCAAAGAAAACAAGTCTCGAATATGCCCCAGTGAAGGTATGGAGTGTCTATGACCCCTCGGAAAAAAAATTGAATTTCGACCTAGGGTCAGAAAAATTTGGAAAATATCTGGACTAGTCAAATTAATGACTAGATAAGTAACAATGCGAACGATTTCTAAAACGGAGAACGGTAAGCTAGCCAAAATGTCAGTCAAAGGTGGTCAAATGAGCCTCAAGTAGGACCTACTAGGTCAAAACCCTAATTTTCAGCCTATAAATAGGTTGAAAAGGTTGAACCAAATGTCATTTGCTCATTTGTCATATAGGAAATTCAGAAACTAGAGCTCTGAGCAATGATGGTGATTCCCATGACTACACACCGTGATATCGTGTGCGCACATTCCGATGACCTGAGGGCGCAGATGCACCGGTAAGTACCCTATCCAACTTGTGAAATTTTAATTTTAATGCATTTATTAGGGTTTAATGGGCGATAAACAAATGCGGTGCAACGCAAATGCTATCACGAAAGCCACAAACGCCTTCGCGTTCGCCGATTTGCTTGCATCGCGACGCAAGTGTGATGGGCAGAGAAGGTTTTTTGTGCGTTTGCACATTCACAAGTTTAAATGATGCAATCGAAATATTGCAACGCAACCGATGTTTGTGCGACGCATTTGACATTTCACAACACAAATGACAAGTCGAATGATGCATTCGTTGTTGGATCGCACATTTGCTATCTACAATGACATCCACTTGTTGGGGGACATCCTCTTGACATAAATGTGGAGGAGGTCCGGGTCGAGGAGGAGAGAGATGAGGAGGAGGAGGATGAGGTAGATCAGTGACTGTGGGAGCACATGATCTCTAGAGATGATGAGAGTGACAGATCACCCATTTTTCCTACAGATGCTACTATTGATTAGTGAATCATAGACTTACAGAGCAGACTCGATGCGGCCTTGTCTCAGAACAAGGCCTTAGTAGCAGCGTGAGAGGTTACCCGGCTAGGGAGAGATCAGGAGGTTCTCCGACGACAGGATTCAGACCGGTGGGTGATCGAGTTTGCAGAGTTGTGCTTTGGACCGATAGGGGATATGGCTTGGGAGTTAGCCAGGATGGTAGAGACCAAGGGCCGATACAGAGTAATATATGAGCAGGCTATTCCACTAGATAGACAGGACCTAGGGTTGTCCCAATCCTACAACAGGACGGGTAGTGGTAGCCAGACACACAATAGCAGGTCTCATAGCAGTAGTCACACCAGTGCTGGAGGGTCTACTACATCAGGGCAGTCATTAGGCCACAGATCTCATAGCTCTCATAGGCACTCATCAGGTCACAATCACAGGTCAGAGCATGGACACAAATCAGAGGATGGGCACAGATTAGTGTCATCAGAACACTAGGCAGAGTAGAGCTAGCCTCCTGTTACTGATCCCACGGGATCCCAGAGTGAGACATCGGAGAGGACACCTATTCAAGTGATGTTCCACTTGATGGATCAGTCACAGTTACCTCGCAGTTCACCTCCATGGGATGGAGGAGGGCCATCTTAGGACTTTCTTTTAGACACATGTATATTTTGATATTCGAGCCTACGAGCTCTATCTTTGGGATATCATATGACTTTATCCTGTGACATTACATGTTTTTGAGATTATATATATGTGATGCAGTTTTGATGTGGCCTATGTGATGTTAAGCGTTATAGTATTTTGTGCTCTTATGAGACGCTTATGTGATGCTTTTATGATGCTATGGGTTGTATGGATATTATGCTTATGTCTATGGATGCAATTATGGATGTGGTTTATGTATGCATTGTGTAATGATGATGTGATGCTAAAGCAAATGTTTATTTATGATGCTTATATGTTGATGCCAATGATGGTTTTATGAATGGATGCAAATGATAACGTTTATGCAATGTGAATTATGGTATTTGATTTATGCAAATGTGAATATGAAATGCTCATGCCATTATGTATGCAACTTTGTTTTTGTATGTCACAGGATATCATCAAAGAACCATAGAAGAGAAGACGAAGACGAATGTTAGTGTGAAGAAAGATATGCATGTTAGTGCAGAAAATTAAAAAAAAATCCTTCAAAGCTTTGCTGTAGTGTTGTTCTAGTTGTTGCTCTTTAATCATCATTGGGAAAAAATGTCATGATGGCCAAGAAACACTATGATATGACATAGATCAATAGTGTGCAAGGTCGAACCATCATGTAAATCAACAGTTGTAGACAAGGATGATCATGACTCATGCAAGGAACACTATTGCCCCTAGCCACTTTTTCATGACCAACCACCAAAAAAGCCAAACTAATCATGTGACGCTGTTGCTTCTCTAAATCCTGATGATAGGACATCCTTGAGAAACTAGCCATATGGTAGTAAAAACAAACAGTAAAATCATCATACTATGTCATTGCTTCTCTAAATTCTGAAGTCAGGACATCGTGGAGAAACTAATAGTAGAGTGATAAGCAGACAAGGATAATCATCATGATATGTCGTGGTTCCTAAGACATAAGGAACTAATATCATGATAATCATCAAAAGATAGAAATTTTTTTGCCAAGTGTTTGCCAAGTGTTTTAATGTCAAGCGATATCAAATTTAGGAAGGACACATCCTGAATGACATTGATATCTAGGAGATCGATTCTCGGAGTTAGGAGAATCCATCAGAATGCTAGATGATGATGATGATGCTTAGGAAGGACACATCCAAAAGCACACAGAAGGTGACGAGAGTTGCTCTTCGAAAAGACACATCTGACAAAGAACCCAACATTTTTCCATGATAAATTGCCTTGATATGATTGTGACTACATGTCATTACGGACATGCTGAATTGAATGAAAATGTTTAACGAAGCAGATTGCCGATAGATTGATAGTTCGAGATTGACATAATATTTGCTTGATTTGAAGGTAGTTTGTTGTGTGTGAACGTGTAGTGCCAAGAACCCTAATGGACTAACCTAATGTGGCCTTGGGGGTCCATCGATTGATGGCCTTGCCTATGTTGTGCACTCAGAGACCTCGTAGTTCGACATGACCAATGACGTTGTCCAAAGGACAGAAGCTCGAAAACATGATTTTATTTTGAACAACCTAGAAGGACTGACCTACTGTCTTGGGGATTCAAAGATGAATCTTGCCTATGTAGCAAATGTGAAGAGACAACGTAGTTCAGACGATGACAAAAGACTGAAATGATATGATCGATTGAATTGATCAGATTGACTTTGATTTTGGGATTTTGACACTGATTTGGATGCTTTTGTATTTTCTCAGGACGCTTTCAAATTTTTAGATCTTTTTTTTTCAAGACTTTTTCAAATTTTTATGATTTTTTCAGGACTTTTTAAGAATGCAGGATCATGTGCGGTACCCACTGCAATTGCATGATAAAGTTCTTGCCCCCAGATAGAGCAAGGAGTATCCGAGTCCAATGAAATGGAGATAGGTAGATGCAAGGTGAAGGTAAGGATATGCCGGGAATGATGTGTTGGGCCTTTGTGATTATGAAAAATGGATAAAGGTCGATTTGAGTGACAGTAGATGGCGAAGCAATGATTGACTACACATGGCACTTGTTTGCCAGGTTTTCACCATGGTACCTATCCAAAGTGCCTGTTTGCTAGGTTTTCACTATTGGATGAATTCATTTCTTTTTACTATTTTTGCCATTTTTTGATTTTTGTTTTTGATGTCACCAAGACACCTATTTGCCTGGTTTTCATCAAGGGATGATTTTTTTGTATTTTCCAATTTTTTTTGTTTGTATTTTGTAGGTTTTTAGCTAGGCTCTCTGATGCTATATGTAGAACTTTCTCAGATGTAAACTATTCATAGGTTCTATCAGTTGTTCTCTATCAGGTGTGGCCAACTAATAAGCTCTGGAACCAAATGCGGTGGTAATGATATAAGGACCAAGCCAGTTAGCCTCAAAATTTCTAGGTTTTTTACGGTCTACCTGATTTCTAGGGTTCTGCATGAGAACCAAGTCACTGATTTCAAACTTTCTCACCATGACTCTTTTGTTATAACTTCGGCAAAGACGATTTTGATATGCTTGTAGATGATTTAAGGCATTTTGTCATCTTTCTTGTAACATTTCCAGCTCATGTAGGCAAGTATGTCTGTACTCTTCATCATCAATCATTCCTTTTAAAGAGACTCAGAGAGAAGGAATTTCGACCTCGATGGGTAATATGGCCTCGGATCCATAGACTAGGGAAAATGGAGTGGCTTCAGTGGGGATACGAATGCTAGTACGATAGGCCCATAACACAGGATTAAGTTGTAGGTGCCAATCTCGGCCATCGTCGTTGATGGTCTTCTTCAGAATGCGAAGGATTGATTTATTGGATGCCTCAGCTTGGCCATTACCTTGTGGGTAATAAGGAGTGGAAAAATGGTGTTGGATGTGGAATCGCTCACAGAGTTGACGAACGTCCTAATTTTTGAATGGACTGCCATTATCTGTGATGATGGATTGTGGGACACCACACTGGAAAATGATGCAATTTAGGATGAACTTGGATATTTGTTTACCAGTGATGTAGGTGAGAGGGACGACTTCAATCCACTTAGTAAAATACTCAGTGGCGGTTATTATGAATTTATGACCATTGGAAGAAGATGGATGGATCTTACCCACAAGGTCGAGTCCCCATTGTGCAAAAGGCCATGGAGAAGTGATAGGTCTCAATTCCTATGCAGGTGCATGAATCAGATCATTGTGTACTTGGCATTTCCGACATGTTCTGACAAACTGAAGAGCATCTTTTTCCAATGTCGGCCAATAGTACCCAAGTCTGGTGACTTTCCTAGCTAAGGTTGGACCACTCGAATGATATCCACATATACCCTCATGTACTTATCATAAAGTTGATTGGGCTTCATCAGTGTCGAGATAGCGAAGAAGGGTGTTGTCAAAGCCATGACGGTATAAGGTGTCACTGACGATGGTATGTCTAGCCGCTTTTTGGATAAATGATTTTCGTTGGTTGTTGGACAGGTTGGGTGGGAGGGTTTGGGATTTAAGATAGTTGTATATGTCCTAATACCAAGGCGAACTGGGACCAACAATCTTGCACACCATTTCTGACTCTGGAATATCATATGCAGACATCAGTAGCTATTCCACTAAGAATTCAAATTGTGACACATTCTTAGGGATGTCTAGGAGAGATCCAATGGTAGCCATTGCATCGGTCGCCTTATTCTGTGTTCTCAGGATTTGTTCAAATGAAATCATCTTGAAATACATTAGGAAATTATCCACCATTCTTTTGTAGGGAAGCAACTTCTCATCTTTTGTGTCATAGTCATCATTCACTTGATTGATGACTAGCTGAAAATCCCTGACTACGAGCAATGTCTGAATTTTCCATTTGATTGCTATCTTGAGACTTGTGACCAATTCCTCATATTCGGCTATATTATTTGTACAAGGGAAAGTGATTCGAAATGATTTAGGAATTGAATCCCCTTGTGGTGTGATAAATAATATGCCAGCTCCTGAACCGTGACCGGTGTGGGATCCATCAAAGTATAGTTTCCATGGTAATGTTGGTTCTACGTGAAAGATAGACTCATCAGGAAAATGAGTAACCAATGGATGAGTGGCCTGGATTAGTGCATCTACTAGTTGATCTACTATTACTTGACCTTTTATAGCCTTGCACTCCACATAGTGTATGTCATACTCGCTTAATATCATGACCCACTTCGCCAAGCGACCTGTCAATGCTACTCAACTCAGGAGATACTTTAATGGGTCAATCTTTGCTACCAAATGTGTTTGATGGCTTAGCATATAGTTTCTTAGTTTCTATGCCGCAAAGACAACTACCAAGCATGCCCGTTCAATGGTTGTGTAGTTGAGCTCATATCCAATTAATGTGCAACTGATGTAATATATGGCTCTTTCTTTTTCTTCATGGTCATTTTGCACCAGTAATGCCCCTAGTGCATTTGTCATTGTAGATACATACAAGATTAATGGTTTTCCCTCAATAGGAAGCATCAACATTGGTGGTGTCAATAGATATTCTTTTATTTGGTCAAAGGCTATGTTGCATTTATCGTAGGAGTTGAAAAAATACAACACCACAAACCCCGAAGATCACCTGCATGCAAATAACCTGTCACAAAAGAAGAGATGGAGACAAACAAGCAAGGGTTCTCTGAAAACTAAAAATGTATATATCAGAGAGAATGAGAGAATGAATTGATATGAAATACAATGGGATCAATCCTTATAAAAAGGAGATCATGCAAACCCTAATAAAACCCTAATAGGAAAAACCCTAATAGAAGCCCTAATAAGATAACATTTAATAATTAATATAATTATTAAATGTCACTTTATGCAAACTAACGTGAAATCTTAAGAAGGGAATAAAGGTAACTTAATTAACATCATTAAGTTAAAACCTTTACTCTAACACCCCCCCTTAAGATGAGCAACAGTGCAACTACAAACAAATGCAGAAAAGCAAAGGTAACTACAATGCAAGAAGGCAACATGGGTCCCGACAATTAGGCCAGATCAGGTACCCAAATACAACCAAATCTCTGTAAAATGGAGAAATAGAGAAAACCTCATGGGAAAAAGCTCTACTCCAAAAAGAGAAGAAGAAAGCCAAGAAGAGACATCACTGAAGCAGAAGAAGCTGCAAACAACTATCGAAAGATGACTACTATGGTGCTAAAGAACCTCCGCTGAAGATAGGATGATCAGGAACAAGAAGACAATAATCTACATGAGTGCCCCATATGACACTACTCAAATCAGATGGCAAACAAAGGCAAACACCTAGAACGAAGATACAGATGGCACAAGAACCAATAGTCTGAAACACTGATCAACTGAGAATGGAAGATTCCTTCCAAGGTGAAACCAAGGAAGCATTAGCACGAATAGTATAATACCCCCCCATAATGGTGAACTGGGAGCCTGACAGATCAATTGAAATGGTGTGCAACACCCTGTAGTGCATGAAAAAAAAGATACAACATCTGAAAGTGCACAAGAAAGCACCTGCAACTGAAAAAGTGGTGTGCAAAACAAAGCACACATGCATGAGGCTGGAATCATATGGATCCATGGTCGTCGTGGAGGGACACTCACCAGACAAAGGTGTGATGGAAAACAAAGGCAAACTACACAACCCCCCATGGTATGGATTCAATGTCGTCGTGGAGGGATACTCACCAGACAAAGATGTGATGGAAAAACAAAGGCAAACTACACAACCCCTCATGGCACTTTATAATATCAGTGCAAGTACAAAATATGGCACAACCTTATGTGCAAAATCTCCAAAAGATGCATGTACAATAGTGTGGCACTTTATCTCAGTGCGTTTACATAAAAGATAGCTTACAAATGATGCTCAAAATGTCCTTAAAGGACAAAATGCTAGACATACATGAAGAATAGCCAAGAACAAAGCATCCCATGCAAACAAAAATTTTCCAAGAGCAAATATGTCCAGGTAATCCACCAGAGTGTGAAAACAAAAATAACTGAATAAAAGATACCTGGAGTGAAATCTGGAAAAATGGCATGGATAAAACTGAAGAGCTCTAAAATATGGTTCCAACGCCGCTGAGATTGTGAAAAACGGAGAAACGGATCAAAAGTTATGAGCTTGAGACTGAAAGAAGCCCCTTTGTCTTCAACTGGTTGTAGAATGCACCAACAGAAAAATCACTGAAAAATAACTACTCCATCAGAAAATTGGGATCGCCAACTTTCCAGTGATATCTCGTTTGCCAATTTTCGACACCATGGCGGAAAGTTATGGAAAAAAGAAAAAATTAGCTTGATTAGGGCATTGTGGGGTACATCAAATGCTAACCGGGCACAAAAGTGGAGCCCCTGGGTGCTAGCCCTCGGTCGGCCATATGACCGCGGGCGGCTCAAATGCAAAAAATAAACCCGCCACCAGGCGGGTGGCAGGTGGGCTGGGCGGAGGTGGCAAAAGGCGACGACACCGCCCCTAGGGTGGAGCCCCCTGCAGAGGAACCCGCGGGTGTTGATGTGACCGCGACAGAAGGCAGAGGGGGCTCGGGGTTTAGGGAACCGGCAGTGGGAAGCGGTGGGGCTGCGGATGGGACAGCCAGCGGGTGGCAGAATAGAAACCGACAGGCGGACCGACGAGGCCGACAAAAATTGTCAGAGGGTCGACGGAGGACGATGGGGTGGGCAGGTACAACTGGCCAATAGGGGTACCCTGCAAAACAATAAATGCCTCCCCAAACAGTCCGCAAAAATCAAACCCACATATAATATGCCCAAAAAAATATATATTTTTTTAAAAATATTTGCAAATAGCAAAATATTTAATAAAAAATCTGACAGAAATATATGCAGAACATAAAAAAATAAATAATTTTTTATTCTGCAAAATCGTACCCGGCCCTGGGTGGGCCGTACGGCCGCCCAGGTAAAAAAATTTTGCCTCAAATTTTGACTTTGTCCAAAATGGACGAATGGACACTCGATTCAGGGGTTTTTGACTACTGCGGACGCAATGGCGATGTCCGTTTGAGCTGAAAATGCTTCAAAATTGCAGGTGTGCCCTAGATCAAGAAAACAAGCCCCAAACCCTTGAAGCTCCAAGAATCTTCACAACAAGAACAGGAAGCAGCAGGTGTGGAGCTCTGATACCATGTAGGAGTTGAGAAAATATAACACCACAAACCCTAAAGATCACCTGCATGCAAATAACCTGTCACAAAAGAAGAGATGGAGACAAACAAGAAAGGGTTCTCTGAAAACTGAAAATGTATATATCAGAGAGAATGAGAGAATGAATTGATATGAAATACAATGGGATCAATCCTTATAAAAAGGAGATCATGCAAACCCCAATAAAACCCTAATAGAAGCCCTAATAGGATAACATTTAATAATTAATATAATTATTAAATGTCACTTTATGCAAACTAACGTGAAATCTTAAGAAGGGAATAAAGGTAACTTAATCAACATAATTAAGTTAAAACCTTTACTCTAACATTTATCTGTCCATACAAAAGGAATACTTTTGCATAGTAGATATTGGAATGGTTGACACTTGTCGGCCAACTATGCAATGAAGCGGTGAATAGACTGCAATCTGCCTTGAAGTGTATGTAACTCACTGATTCCCTTTGGAGGAGGCATGTCCAGAATTGCTTTTAATTTTGCAGGGTCAACCTCAATGCCTCGTCTTGAAACTATGTATCCTAGTAGCTTGCCTGAAGTGACTCTGAAAACACATTTCTTTGGGTTCAAACAAACCTTGTAATCCTCAAGCCATCTAAATATTTTGTCTGGGACTTGGAGATGATCTTTTCTTGTCAAAGATTTTTCCAATAAGTCATCTACATAATCTTCCATTAGGATATGCATCATGTCATGGAAGATTCTTGTCATAGCCCTTTGGTATGTGGCGCCTGCATTATTTAAGCCAAAAGGCATGACGTTCCAATAGTATGTTCCCCAAGGGCAAGTGAATGTCATTTTATGCTGATCTTCCATTGCAATTCGGATTTGGTTATAGCCTGAAAAAACCATCCATGAGAGATAACATCTCATATCCTGCCGTGAGGTCAACAATCATGTCTATGTTTGGTAGGGGGAAGTCATCCTTTGGGCAAGCTTTATTCAAATCTTTGAAATCCGTGCAGATACTAATTTTTCCATTCGGCTTGGTAACAGGAACAATGTTGGATATCCAATCAGCATAGTCTATTGACCTTATGAACTCAGCGTCTAGTAACTTTTTTAATTCAGCTTTGACAAGTAGTGCAATCTATAGATGCATCTTGCGCAACTTTTGTTTGACTGGCTTGATTCCTGGGATTAGAGGAAGATGATGTAAAACCAATGCTAGATCAAGGCCTAGCATGTCAGCATATGACCATGCAAAGTTGACTTTTTTTTCTGTGAAGAATTGTTTAAATTCAGGTTTTTCTTTGTCTAACAATGATGCAGCCAAGAGAATCATTTTGGGATTCTTTGGTGTGGCTATGTTAACTTCCACTATGTCTTCAATGAGCATATCTGACTTTTCCTGTGTTACGGGAAGAAAGTCCAATCCTCCATCCTTAGGTGCCTCAAAGAGGTTTTCACCTTTGGATACTTCCTTTGTTTTTACTATTTTATTGCCAGAAGGTGCCTTGCAATTTTCACCTAAAGGCGTTTCTTTTTGTTTTTTATTTTTTGTATTTTTGCGACTAGAGGATTGCACCATCTCCCCGAAGTAAGCTACGCAATCTAGATCAATGGAGAACCCTGTTTTGTGATCACCCCATGGAATACCTTCTCTTAGCCCCATGAACTCTGCAATTGCCTTGTCATTTTGAAATATTTCCATTGCCGGTGAGTCTTGTTGGTCCCAGTCGATCAGTTGTGGATAAATAAGAGGGATCCCATTGTCAGTGTTGGTTAAGGATGGGGAAGATGCGGAAAGTGTGAAAATTGATGCCTCGAGTGAGAAGGAAAAGTTGTCAATTTCCACTTTCGTGTCCGATGCAATGGATGGTCCATACTCCGAGTCAGATGAATCGAATTCAAAGTTGTAATATGGGATAAAATTATCAACATCGTGACTAGTGGTTGGCATTTCAGAAGTATGGATAGTGGGCCTAGGTAGGTTAGGCTCATGTGTGGGCTCAGGAATGGGGTGGGATGATTCAGGTATTGTTGATGACACTTTGTGTTCTTCTGGATTCCAAGGAATGCATACCCATTCCGTATTTTTAGAATGTCGGTCAATAGGGTCTATGTTATATTCTTGGCAAAATCGTTCTTCAAACGAAAGTTGGCTACATTCCAAGAATAGTTCATCAATGTCATAGTCACTAACTTTTTTGTTAGATCCCCACTCCCATTCATTTGAGTCTATTTCAGTAAGGGATTCTTCGCATGTCTCAACACCTTCTGTAGCCATTACAACTTTACTTGAAAGTTCAAGGGTACATTGATCGTCGGTTCTGACTTGGTCAAACCCTAGCCCTATGTATCTTGGTCTTGCCATCATGATAATAGGTTCCCGTCTTTTGTTGCTGTTCTTTCCAAGGCCACTTGTACCATCGAAACCTTGGGCTTTGCATATATCATATCCTTTGCTTTAGAGATGCAACGGTAGTGGAGATAACTCTATTGGGCATTTGTAGATCCAGTTATCCATGTCAATAATGACCTCATTACCCATATCGCCCCACCGTGTAAAAACACTTTTTGGTGGAACCTTGAAAGTTATTTTGGGCTCTACTGCAAAACATGGTCTACCATAGACCTTAGGTGGCTTTGGTATTGTGGTTATATAGTAAGCCGTATTTAATTTGAACTTCCCACAACCACGGTCCTGGATTTGAAGGTCATTACTTGGGATGGAGGCTGATGGAGATGGTGTGGTAGAAGATGATGGAATGGATGATTTTGTGAGTGTCGATGGGTCAATGTATTTGGATGAGGTGTAAGATGAGGCCTCCCGATTGATGGGTACCTGGTGTTCAATAGTGGCTTGCAGGTTGGTGCAATATTGAAATGGATCGGGATCTCCTAGGATGGTGATCTCAGTTCCATCAAAAGGGAATTTGAGGCATTGGTGGTATGTGGATGGAATGGCCTTTAGAGCATGAATCCATGGACGACCAAGTAATATATTATAATGTATGTCACGATCTAGGACCTGACATGTTGTGTCTATGATGACGGGTTCTACCCGGAGTGGAATGGTAATAACACCTTTAGAAGTGCGTTCTTCATCATCACATGCCTTGATGATGATGCTCTTGCTAGCATCTACACATGCATCAGAAAAACCAAGAGCTTTGACCAATTTGAGAGAGCAGATGTTCAATCCTACTCTGCCATCTACTAGAACTCGTCTAACCTTATGCTTATGGACAAAGACTTTAATGTGAAGGGCATCGTTATGCGATGGTTTGGGTGAGGAATAGTCGTTGTCTAAAAAGGTGATGTGGTGAGGAGAATTCAGGTATTCGACCATAGTCTCAAAATGGTTGACATTGATGTTGGTTGGGATGGATGACTCTTGCAGTACTTTATCTAGGATGGCCTTATGTGTAGGTGAAATATGGAGCAGTTTGAGAATGGATATTTGAGCAGGTGTTTTATTTAACTGCTCAACATTGTTGAATTCCGGTTTTGGGTTGGACTGTCTAGTGGATGGACCAGATATGGTGACCTTTGGTTGATGGGTAGAAGGACCTGGGATAGTGACCTTGCCTTTACGTGTAGTCACATTGCATTATGGGGCCTTTTTAGTGTTAATGGTATTAACACATTCATCTTCATTAGCAGCGCAAAGATTGTTGATAATAGTACCATCTGGATAACTATATGTATGACGGGCAATATTTTAGGCCAGATGGATGTGGTTGGCTTGATTGTTGGTATGTTTTGTGCCAGATGAGGAAGCTTTACCATGATCTTGTAGTGGGTTTTTGTGTATGGTATGATCTGCATTAGATGTAAAAGATTGACCACCCAACTCAATGGTGTGGTTCTCTATGAGGTCTTGCACCAGATTTCACAATTGGCGACAAGAGGAAGTTTTGTGCCCTTTGGCATGATGGTAATCACAAAATGAACTGTCATCCCACCATGATGGCTTGAATTGACCCAGGTCATATGGTTTTGGCTCTTCCAACTGTATGACACCGTTTTGAAGAAGTTTCTTTAAGACAATTTCAATTGGTTCACCCAAAGGGGTGTACGTGCATTTTTGGAATTGTCGGGGTTGACACAACTTCCTTTGATTTGTTTGTGCATGATTGCTTTGGATAGCATTAGCAGTTGGTGTTGGTGTAGTTACAGGTGCATTTTGATTTTGTACTCCTTTGATTTTGAGTACATGACCTGTTGCATTGATGGTTTTTGCATCAACTACACCGTCGCTTGTGATGTGCTTGTTCTTAACCCAGTATTTGTTCTTGTCATTTGAGCTACTCAGGTTATTATTAGTGGTGGTGTTGATGGTTTTTCCACCATATTTCAATTCGGCTTTAGCGATCAAGGATTTCTCAAGTTGAACACCCTTTTCAACAATGTCAACAAAAGTGGTGCAACAATGGACTTGTAATCCATACCTTAGTGGTCCAAGGAGAGTTTGTAAAAACATGCTTACTTTCTCCTTTTCAGGTATTTCTACCAAACATCTTCTTGCTAAGGTTCTCCATCTTTGAAAGAATGGAATGAAAGTCTCTCCTGCATCCTCTTGGGTAAGTTTGCATAAGGAGGCGATGTCAATGTCTGTGTCAATATTGTAAGCATAGTTTTCGACAAACTTGTTTGCCAATTCGTCCCATATTTTTATTCTCTTAGGAAAAAGCGAGAACCATTCTAGTGCATGACCTGCAAGACTTCTAGAAAAGAGTCTCATGAGATAAGTTTGCTCATAAGCAATGTTGATACAACTAGTGGTGAATTCCCTTATGTGTTCAATGGGGTTTGTTTTGCCTTTATACTTGGGAAAATGAGGGACCACATATCCATGAGGAAATGGTGGCATATACAAGGTTGTGTCAAAGGGATATGGACACAAGTCATGTGACATGTATGAATTTTTATTGGATTGTTGCAAGGTCTCCACTTGTGTTTGAAGAGCAGCGAGTTGGAGTGTGAGTGCTTCCACCATGGGATGGCTGGTAGCATCACCTATGTTGGTGATAGGGGCAGCTTGAGTCCCCAGCTGTTGTGATGAGATGTTATGATTTGGAATGGGTTGTCGGTGAGCAAAATGAGAGTTTTGATTTGGCAGTTGTTGGAAATGAGTGTTTCGATGAGGGATGTGCTGTTGTGTATGGATTTGAGAGGCATAAGTGGGGATGTGATATCCTGCCATGTTGGACTAAATTTGAGGACCTTGTTGGTTTTGATTTTGTTGATGTCCAAATGGAGTGAAAAATTGATGGCCTTGTTGATTTTGAGCTTGCTGATGCCCAAATGGAGTGTAGGATTGAGTGCCTTGATTTCCTTGTCCAAATAAGAGATTGTGGCCTTGAGGGATATTCATATTTTGAGTCACAAGAATGTTGGTATTAACCTGTGATGAAGTGGGTTGGGTGCCTTGAATGAAAATCTTCGTTTATTTCTCCCAAAAGGGTTGAATGAGTTGGTTTCTATGGCACTTGAAGAACCTAATAATAGGTTTGCTGATGTACTCATGGAACTAGATGTAGTTCCAAAGAGGTTTGATGTTGTTGCACCCATTGTTTGTGAAGGGATGGTGGATTTTTGTTGGGGGATGGATTGTAACGTGGTGTTGGTTTGGAAAGATGAACCCCCAATAGATGTTGTTTTGGTTGTGGTTGTAGTATGACCAAGGGAGGTAGCATTGATTGTGTTGATGACATTTTGTGAAGAGTCTCCCATGGAGGAATTGTGTGATGTTGGAGTGGGAGAAGTTGCTCTAAGAGTGTTAAAATCAAATCCTTTTGGTAACTTAGCCCCTTGGTCAAGGAGCATAGCTAGGAATCTAGAAGAGTCATTTAAGACCATTTCTTCCACAAAAGAAGCCACTTCTGGGTTTTGGGCAGTAGCTTGTATGTCTTCTTCAAAGATATCCCCATTTTGATCCCGTTGGATAAATGGTTCAAAAAGATGAGATGGAGATGATGGGATGTTCATCTCACTAAAAGGATTGAAGTTAGAATTTTCCATGTCAAAACAAGGATTGTTCATGGTATTAGGAAATGAGTCCATGCCAGTTGTGAACTCAAGAAAGTTGGTGTCTTGTCTAAAAGAATCCATGATTCTTTTCTTCTTTTGTAATCTAGTTTCAACCATACAAGGTTTTGCTCAACTTGGGATGATGAAGAGAATGATCTAAGTATGAGACTATGTTTTTGGTTTCTTTTTGGATTTTTTAAAGGATGCTATGAAATGCAAGTAAGACTAAAGGCTTGTGAATGCAAGTGGTGTGACACTAAGGAGATGGAAAATGATATGTAAGAAATGATCCTAAGATGCACCTACTAGTGAGATCTAAAGAGGACAAGCTTGGACAAACAAAGTTCTTGCAATGATTCAATTTTTGGAAGACCAATGGACCATAGAAGGACTATAAATAGGACAAAGTGAAGTTTCCACACTAGACTATTGAGTGGGAAATAATTCACAAAAGGATTGACAAAGTGACAAGGATAATTGGGTCCAATGATAACTTACTATTGAATGCAAAGTTTGGACAATGAATGGTAAGAGTCAACTCCTAAAATCTGCAACAGTGAGTATCTAAGGAGATGGTGAAGCTACCAATGCAATCTAATGGAAGACCAAATGAAACCTATTGTGAGCCTAAAATGGTACCTAAAATGAAATGTTTGAGGAAAATTTGAGCAATTCAGAGTTTGGTTTGGACTGTAACGGTGAAGAAAGATATTATTGACTTGAAGACAAGTTGTGGACTTTCTGGTTTTGACAGTGAATAATTATTTGCAGTTTTTAGCAAGTGCATTGCAGCAAATGTGGAACAATAGAGAAAATGTGGCTCACATAATCAAATGTGGTTCAGGAAGTGTCGATTACGACACAGTATGGCGAATGCGTGTTTATGTCTATCAAATGCGGCTCAAATTACCGAATGCGGTTCACTGATTGCAAATGCGGCTTTGTATAGTTCGAATGCGGTTTAAGAAAGCGAATGTGGCGTAGGATGGCTCATAAGATTGAATGTGGCTCAGTAGCTAGCGATTACGGTACAGCAGATAACTTGTGTTGCAATATACAATTTTTTGGGAAAAAACCGAACACAGTTTGTAGTTTTGACAAGTTTTTTCTGGTTCAGATTTGTGATTTTCAATTTGTTGAAGACTGTTAAAAAAAATTGGAAAACACATAAATCAAAATATAAAGTGCATGTTCAAACAAACTCACTCTTAATAGTCAAAGCGTCATCGTTGCAATCACAACCCACATCTTAAAATCACATCGACTCACACAACCTTGTCACCCCCTAGAGGGCACCTATGTTTTTGTCTTTTCCAGGTGCGTACTCAAGGTGACGGAAGTGGATACCGAATCCCCTAAGCAAATAGTCCATGGTGATTATATGGTGAGTGTCTTGGGGGGAGATTCTTCCCTCCCCTTGCACTGTGACTGAAATGATGTTTGGTTATTGACACGGCTAGCTACTACACTATGGTTCTTAGTAAGTATTTTTGTTCAGTGTGGTAAAAGATATACTCCCTCGAGAGACCTCCCAACCTTTAGAACAAAGGCTTTGGGGATGGTTATCCTACCTACTACTGTCAAGTTGGATTTTCATCAACAACTTGCTTTTGATTAGATTGGGTTGGAAACCTTGGCTTTAGGTGTTCCCACTTAGGTCGTTCATCTTGGGTGAGTACTTTTTCCCACAAGAGTAGGTCTTCTAAGGGCTGTAAGAAAACATAAAATGCATAAGTATAAAAAATGGATAGGTCTAGCTTTTTGATCACCCAGTAAAGGGGAGAGTATATGCCTATTATCCAATCAAACACAAAAAGCAAGTTTGTTCAATTTTAAACCCAAATAAAAAATTTCTATTCTAGGTGAAGATATTGCTTCACAAAAACATGGTGTTCATTGTTAACCAAAAAGAAAAGTGTGGTGACTACCCTAGGATTGATAAATTCCAATTAAATTAGATGTCTATCCTAGGATTGATAAATTCCAGTTGATGTGTCTATCTTAGGGTTGGTTCTTTTTAAATACCAAAAAAGAAAAATATAATCAATTTATGGCCGTGGATGCATCAGATCCAGATTACAACAACAACCAGAAAAAAAATAAATTTTCATCAGTTATCTGCGACTTAGCAGAGTGGATGCAGCTCGGTTTCTGTCAGATGTGTCGCATCTGGTCAAATGCGTCGTTTGAAGGATCGTATGCATTGCAAAAGAGTGATTGCATTGCTTGCGATCGTAAATGTGATGCAATAGAGCGATTGTGCCGTTTAGGCCTACAAATGCGTCGTTCCGTACCCTAAACCTGCAAAAAAGAAATTGAAGCTATACGAAACCTACAAAAAGACATGTTAGAAGGTCAGGTTCACCAATGTAATGATATTAAATGTTCCTACAAGATCAAATCAAATGATTAGTTATACCTGCAAGTTAATAATTAAAATGTTGTAATCATGTCATCACGAAAGGTGGTAAAATAGTGCTTGTAGGTATTGGCCATTTTTATGTGTCTACAAACTAAAGTGCAAGTTTTAAATACTATCAAATCAATTGCATCTTTGCTTCCATATAGTGTTTTGGTCACTTTTATTCATGTTGTTCAAGCAAGTTTTCATGCTCATGATGGTGATAGTGAAAATGCATACATAATGCCTCTTCAATAGAAAAATATTCAATAAAGTAAGCATGTGAAAGAGATTCAAGTTTTCATTTGAATGGAAGATGACAAGCATCATGTAATCCACTGTAACTATAATGCCTGAATGCAAAGGTTGCATTAAATGGAGTTATGCATTAATACATCTGAAAGGGAAACAATTCTAAGTATGAATAGGTGGCAAAGAGTACACTATTTTTTAAGGCTTGTTTCATCATTCAAGGTATATTTTGCATGGAGTTAAAGAAAATAAAATGTGGACAGATTTGAAAAAGATTAAAATACATAGAAGTCATTTCCAGAAGGGGCAGAATTTACATTGAACATAGCATGAGTGAAGGTTTGGATTTCATCCCTGAAGAGTGTGAGTGCATAAGAGACTAGAGCAAGCAAATGATCTATAGATTTAAATCAAAGAATTTACGTGTGGAGGATGGTGAATTTAAAATAAGATGTGCTCCATATGATGTTTGAAGCTTTTCAGCAATACCCATGAAGGATACACTCATTATTTTTGCAAATTTCTGAATATTAAAGCTTTATGTTTCAAGGAGGTGCATACAAAGTCTCATTTAGTATTTCAATGCTAGGGTTTTAACCCTATGAACAAACAAGATAACACAAACAATACCTTCAGAAGATGTAACAAGGGTTTGTCCATAGTACAATTTTTCATAAGAAGCTCAAAACCCATCTAGGTTTTTCCTCATTAAAAGACATAAATTTAAAAGATGAAAATACAAATGCCAATCAAATACCCTAGAGATAGGGTTTCAATCAAACTTTTAGAAGAAAAGGAGAATACATAAATAAGTATTTTCATTCAAAGAATGGAGTACCCACATAAGGGTTTGAACTCAAAATGCAGAAATGAGAAATTATTTCAGTGATAAAGAATTTTCTATCATTTTCCTGAATACCCAATTTTTATTAAAAATATAGATTTATTCAAATGTTGAATACCCATGAGGGTTTTTTTACAATAATGGCGGTTTCTTACAATTTTTAGCTTACCCACATGGGGTTTTAAATAGGAAAACAAAATAAATGTTTTCTTTCAGAATCAAGAGTTACCCATGTGAGGATTTTATAGGAAAATGCAAAAAATGCATGTAATGCATAAGGGGTCGAGCCCATTTATGGAGGTTCGGTAACATTTTCTAGAAATGATGAGAACCATTTCGAGCTTTGCTTCATAAAAAAATAAAAATATGAAGATAGAGTTTGTGAAATGGTGTGAGGAATTCTTCAATAAAATCCAAGAATGAAATATTCATGGCGCGGCTTGGCTTGGTCTGCACTTTATTTATTCAAAACAACAGTCATAGCTCTTGTGTCTTAAGATTTTAAAATTTTTTTATTGAAAGAAAATAGACAGAGGTACAGAATGGAGAATTGAGCGTACCCTTGTGATGAGAATGGAGAAGGAGAAGTCGTAGCCCAGCTCATTGCAAGCACCAAAAGTAGTGGGTCGTAATCATCAATGGTGTTGCCAGAATGAGATAAAATAAACACAAAGGATGAATGAACAAGGAAATCAGAAATAGAAAAGGAGAGGCCGTGGCCTTAGGAGATCATTCTTTCCCTTCAAAATAATGGGAAAAGCCACAAAATTCTATGAAGACAATTTACCATGAACAACAATGAAGAATCAACCATTTGAAGTTAAAAATCTGAATCTTCCAAGGCATTCCCAAGCTACAAATCGAGATCATACATGACAGTGCCATCTCTCCCAGGAAGAGGCAAACTTCCAAAAGTTGCAAAGTGGAAATGAAGATGAGTTTAGGGTTTTCCCTTAGTTTTATTCTACCTGCCCTAATTCGAATTTAGGGTCTTTTATTGCATTTTGAATTAAGTCACGATTCTTACCTTGTGGGGTCGAATTCTTGCATGCCCTAATTCAACTTTGATTAAGTATCTATGTATTTATTTTACCTAAGTCTTTAGGAATGTTTGATTGAATATTTCATAATCTTTTAGGCTTTAGGTATTTATAAAAAAGGTAGGTCTAATGCCTTAGACAAAAAATATAGAATGGTTAAGTGTCTTGGTTGTTTATTTGATTATGATAATCAATTAAAATCTAAGGGTTGATCAATATATGCCTTTGATATTTCATTTGAAATCAATCAAGTATTGATATTTTTCAATTGATTTTTGAAGAAAATCAATTAAATATGTAATAGAGATGGCTTATTATTTTTATGATTTTTTATGAGAAAAAATCAAGTTTGTAATTGGAGAAGTAAGGTTGTATTTTGCAAAAGATTTATCTTTAATTGCAAAAATAAAGCAATTGTAAAAACTGCATGATGTAAAGCAGAGAATAAAACAATAATTTATAAATTGTTTTATTTCTTATTGCTATTTTTAGCAGTTTGCATGCACGGATAAGTTGACTTTTCTTCTCATCGGATTTGAGCTACATGGTGGAAACATGAAGTGTTTTATTTGCTTTAAAAGCATATTTTGCCTATTTTTAGAGGTCTCATGGCATGCACATGCAAAAGGTGTGTTTTTTCCACTTTTATGCCACATTTTTGAGCAGTTTTAGGTGCCTTTCCTTGAGTTTTTTTCTTGGACTTGGATTAGGGTTAGAAAAACATACTATTTTTTCTAGTTTAGATTATGTATTCTTGCTCTCATGCAAAACAGAGAGTCTTGTAACTCAGAAATTTGTACTCAGACTTGTAATACTCCTTCAGTTAATAGAATCAACTTTCCTATTTTCTCAATTTTGTGTCAATTGCAGTTTTTAGTTTGATGTAATTTGTGATTTTTGTTTACAAAATCCTTGTCATGTCCTTGAATTATAGTTTGGTGCAAAAAGACCAGAAATACAGGTTGCATGTTGTATTCAAAATTTGAATCTTCATGCAAATCAATTTTGTGTTAAATGTTCATGAGAAGTTGTGAATTTTTTTTGTTTCTATGAATTATTTGTGAGAAAACCAGGGTCAATATTTATTCACCATTAAGTTCTAAAAATCATTTTAAGTTATAGGTTTCATTCAAGTTCATATTTCTATCCATTTTCCTAGAGATCATTTAGAATAGATTATCATTAAGAGAACCAGCTCGCTCTGGAGATTCCTTCTTTGTTTAAGATCACCCAAATCTGAAGAAGGTTTCCATGTGTCAAAAAATAGTTGAGTGTATGAAAATTTAACAAGGTTTCATATCTGATTGTGAAAATTTAACATTTCTATAGGTTTTGGAAATTTTAGGATGTCTAGAAGAGACATCAAGAAAGGCGGCTCTATTGAAGGAGCGATGAACACCTACACCTTTTTGGGGTTTGGTGCACTCATAATGAGAGCTGAAGGGGAGACTAAACTAGGCTGAATAGAACCAAGAGAAAGGAGAGTGGAAGACACTGTAATATGCCCTAACATAGGGGTGGTAATCTCCTCATCCTTTTTCTACAAAGTGGCCTACTCAACCGTGAGAGCCTTTGGCCGATGCTTATGCTTACACGCAAGGTAGTTTATTTGGCTCTTTGATCTAGAGGCTGAAGGCTGCAAAGGAACATAAGGCTCCTACTCAACCATGGGAGTGTCCACTATAACTATTTCTAGTGGAGGAACAAATTCTTGAATGGATCCAAAGGGACTGTTTGAGAAGCAGCGGGGGGAGTCAGCTCAAGCGTTTCAACGGTGGGCCTTTTCTCATTTATTGCTCTGGGAGTCGAAATGGTGGGAGGCTAAAGAGAAAATTATCTTCAAGGTGTAGACCCAAGATCTAGATATCAGATCTCAGTAGGGAGATCTAATATCCTGATCTTGGGTCTACGCCAAGTAGGCACCATTAGATTCAATGGGTAAATGCCAAGCTTACTTACCCAATACTCCTCCCAAGAAAGGGGAAAGCTTCTCCTTTCCCTTTCAAGAAGAGGAGGTAGCTGGTTGTTGTGCTACAGGAAGGGTCAACTTTGGCTATCCCTTGTCCTCAATCTTATACTTTATGTAATTCTTATAAATTAGGTTCATTCTTGGAGGAAGCATACCAATTGGGGCAAGCCAAAAGTGATCCAATTAATATCCCCCACAAGTTTCCAGAGGCTGGTATCCAATGCCATACACTACATGCACGAAACCTTCATAGGAACACTTTAAACCTTTATGAACTATGGAGGTTACCCCATTCATGGAGGCTAGCCAAGGTATGCCTAGCTTCAACTTGAATAGATCTGACTTTGGAATAACATCAAAAATTGTGTCAAGAGCCCTAGGTCCAACTAGGATACACAAGGCTATCAAGCCATATGGTTTGACATAGAGACCATCATTCATATGGATAGTGGATTTTTTTCTTCATACTTCTCCTTCTATAATGAACTTAGTAACAATGTTTCTTCTATAATAAAATTCACACAGCTCACGGGGTCAACTAAAATCCCCGTCACAATATTTCCATTGAGACGAGTGGGAATGTAGAGGGGAGAAGGCTTATTGTTCAAAAGCATATCTTGCGAGGTGAACATCACATCCGAAAAAAATGGTTGCAGGTTGTTGAGTGACATAGGCCTCAGGTTGAGTAACATACTTGGAAGGATTGACAATAATGTTGGAAAAATGTGACAGAAAAGGGTCCATATATATCTGCAACTCACTATTCGCTTTTGTCTCTAATTTATTTATATTTAGTTTGCTTCCATTGAGATGAATAGTACCATCCTCGATGTGATCCTCTATCTTGTGATGTAGGGACATACAATGTTCGGTATCATGTATGTTGACTCAATGGTATTGACAACAGATACTTGCATCGTACCAGTTAGGGTAAGGTTCCTTAAGAGGCTTGGGATTCTACAATGTTATGATCTTATCCTTCACCAACTTGTGCAAGATGGAAGAATAGGATTTTGCTAACTTTGTGAACTTTTGGCTACATTTGAGGTCATTGTCATCCACAGTGGCTACTACATTCACAACAGCCTTACCTTTCCTAGAGATTGATACAATGGATCTTCCTTCAGAACAAGAGCATAACGAGGATCCCCCGAACTGGACTACCATTTGTTGATACTCTCATAGTGTTGCACACACATGCATGAAAGAAGGGTACTTCATAAGGGAAAACTTCTCTTGCCAAGGCCTTTGCAAGCTCCCTATGAATACCTTTTGCACATCCGAATTGGGTAGCAGGTACAATATTTGTGAGAAGAGAGCTTGATACTGTGAAATGAAATATTTAATCTTTTCATTATCTCCCTTTTTGCATCAGACAAGATCCAAAAAAAGTCATGTTTGGACTGATGTTGGCTTGAAACTATTGGAGAAACTAGTTCACCAACTAATTGAATGAGAAAATACAATTATCAGGAAAGGAGCAGTACCATTCGAGCGCTATATCCTTGAGAGATCAATGAAATATTTTTTCCATCAACACGTCATGATGGAAGAAATTTGTGCATAGAGCATAAAATGCGGACACATGTGTTTGTGGAACCCCTTTGCCACCATACTTTTCAAAATTTGGGGTCTCCATTCCTTGTGGGAAGGGATTATTTAAAATTTATACCAACAGTGGGCTATGTCGAAAGAAGGGTTGAAATATTGGCTAGGTAGAGGCTTGGGGGAGACTCACCAACTGGCTTTGCCTCTAACCCATATTCTAAAGGAGAGTATTCAAAATAGGGTCATTGGATGACATAGGACCAGTGAAACCTCCTCCAAAACCACCATTGGAGCCATTTTCAAAACTTTCATTGTGGCCACCACCACTAGTAGGGCCTCCACCAAAGCCACTTTCATTTCCTAAACCACCACCATGACCTCCATCAAAACCATTTCCACTAGTGTCACCCCTACTATCGAAGCCACCACCCATCCCACCAAAACCTCAACTGTGAGAGGTAGTAAGAGGGGTGAAGCTGAAACCCAAAGGGATCCTATTTGCTTTGATAGTTTTAGATCCTTTGGAGACAAAAGGGATGTTGATTGAAGGGACCACCTCGGCCATGTATGTAGACATGGGATGCATCGATACTCCTATTTTTCTCTCATGTTCTTCAAAAGGGGTCTCTTGTATAATGATAGTGTTATTCGAAGGGGCACACACTTCAATAAAAATAGAGAGGATAACTAGTAGTTCTATGCATGTTTAGTCTTTTCCCACCATATGCTTTAATTTGTTAATGACCTGAGCAACCCTAGACATCTTTGGGTTTCTTTCCAAGTGATTCTCTAAGTCACCCAACCCTTTGCTAAGGGTGAAGACATCTTCTAAAGGAATATGACCAACCTCATGCTCATCTACTGATGAAGGCATGGGGGATGTAGGAGGAGTGGGGACATGATCATTTTCATCAAGGATTTCTACCTACCCCTCGAAAACTGATCCTAAGCTGAAAGACCAATCTTAGGTTTGGAGAAAAGGCCTGTAGAAAAACTAGAGGTGACTGTTTCGTATACTTCTCCTGAAAATGTACTCAAAGGTTGTGGACTAGGTTGTGATTCTCATAAAATTTCACAATACTCAGAGACATGAAGATCACCAGGCACACGGGATAAGTTTCAACACCCCTAAATGAATAGACACAGGGTTCATGTCGGGTTTACCGAAAATGTAATTGAGGGGGACCAACCACTTTCAAGGCTTAGGGTCATAGAAATCCAAGAGCAAAAGGCTTCCCTAACTTACCTTAGTCTAAAGGGGTGTTTCAAAGAAGGGATAAGAATGATGAGGACTATAAGGTCCTGCAACCACTCTTCAGACCCAAAACTAATTTTGGGGCTAGGGGAGCCAGTTTTCAGGTTCAACACTACACCTCAGGTAGCTCTCTTCCCGAGGACAGGAGCACAGTTTCAGGATGACAATGCAATATACTGACTTCTCTCAGGTGTGTTGGTGTCTGTACGACTAGAGGATTGAAAGTACAATGAGAACTACCAGAAAGTGAGCTGACAACCTAACTAATGGTTTTTAAGGGAACAAAACAATACTACGAAATAAGATATATACAATGGAATATAATAAAGCAAATAGATTAAACCTAAGGTGAAAAAAATGATGTCACAAAAGAGTCTATTCGATAGCTAGCTCCAAATTCACATCAACTTACACACAAGAAAGAGGAAAATTGTTGGGGGCTATATAGGGGTCTACCTCAGTCAAACCCTTGTTTTGGTGTTTCCACCTCCACGAACAGGCAAGATAGCAATTGTAGAGAAAATTATGATAAAGGAAGAATGAAAGTAAAGAGCATAATAGCACTACAAAATAGTATTGTACTATTCAACCAAATCATAGAGGAGAGTAGTGAAAATTCTTACCACCTCCACCAAGAGCTCCCTAGCTAATGCGGGAGAAAATGAGAGGGCTCAAGCCTTTGCTGCGATGGTGTTGTTCCACACTTTCTCTATGGATTTTATGGAGTGTTGTTCCTACTATTATGGAGTGCAAAAATCTACTTGAAGAATGGAGAGTGTAAGAAGTGAATACTAGAATATTGCTAGAGGATGAATTCAATGCTTGGAGAGACCGATGAAGGAATGAAGAGTGTTTTCTGAAGGAAGAATGAGAAAAATGACCATCTTCGGGTCAGATGGTTGAAGAAGGGCATTGCAAATTTTACCCTAATAGAAAGTGTAATGCCTTTTCTAAATTTAGACACAGGAATCTATCAGGGATGTAAGCACGCTATGTGGACATCTGTGTGTTGCACGGGCATCCGTGATAGTTATTCTTCTGTTGATGTGGATTTTGGCCTTTGAATTTGGTTCTAAGGTGAAGGAGTGTAAAAGGGGAATTTATGTAAGGGGCGAAAATTTGCTCCTATACAAATAGACAACAAAAAGAGCATTACTATAAGGGCCTATGATGACCTCAAAATAAATTTAGAAGGGATAGTCCAGCTACCAGTATAGATAGGACCGGCTACCACAAAAACCACATGTCAGGTACCAGAACTTGAGTTCCCATATAACCTCCTCCTAGGATGACCTTGGATTCATGCACTACAAGTGGTTCCTTCAACCTTTCACTAGTGTCTAAATTTTCCTCATGAAGGAAAGGAGGTGGCATTATATGTTGATCCTGAACCCTTCCACTTTTGTGCAAAATTGGAGGATAAGTATAATAAAATCCAACGCATACCCACAATGATGTATATCATTTCATTCATTCTCATATGTTGACCCTTCCACACTTCCATCAAACTCAATGAAACCAACATCAAGTGAGCAACCAAAAACTGAGACCAAGGTTCAAGTACTTGACAAAGGCAATGGAAATTACCATTTCAATCAAGCATTTTGCATTGGAATCCTTCCACCAATACCCAAGGCTAATGGAGGATCAAAGGAGATCAAATATGTTCATATAGTAAAAATGATAGCCAAACCCAAAATTTTCACCAAGTGGGGAGATATGAAGGATGAAGAGATATTCAAATAATACTTGTCATCTATGATCTACAAAGAGAACCAAAATGAACTAGAAAAGATACAACCCCTTCTAATCAATCCTAACAGTAAAGGCTATCAGTTAGCTGAAAAAATGGGATATACTAGAATAGGTGGCCTTGGGCTATGTAAACAAGGCAAATATGAGCCCATCATAGTGGAACAAAGAAAGAAAAACATGGGACTAGGTTATTATTCAAAAGGCGTGGTTACTCCAAAAACTAGACATACCTCTTTTAATAAATGAACCCCTTCTACTAGTGTTAAGGCATTGGATATATACCATCATGTAGATAATGATTTAGCCATCGAGGACTTATTTGAGAGCTTTAGCATTAGCATGGTACCCTTCCCAATCAATAATTCATCCTGACAACAAGGTGTACCGCCAATGCGCAATCAGGGTAACTTTCAAAATAGTTCATCCCAACAACAAGGTGTGCCACATGGTACCCTTCCCAATCAATAATTTATCCCAACAACAAGGTGTACCGCTAATGTGCTACTAGGGTAACCTTCAAAATAGTTTATCGCAACAACATGGTGTGCCACATTGTACCCTTCCCAATCAACAATCTTTCCCAACAACAAGGTGTACCACTAATGCTTTATTAGGGAAACCTTAAAAATAGTTCATCCCAACAAAAAGGTGTACTTCCAATGCACTACTAGGGTAATCTTCAAAGAATTTTACAAACCCCAAGAAAAAGGGTAAAAATCTGAGAAAAAATAAAAAAGATAAAAATACAAAAAAAGAAAAGAGCAAGAAAAATAGTAAAGAGAAATAAAATGTTCTTCAAGTGAAAACCACTTTGTGGTGCTTCTAGAATAGGTACCATAGTCAAAACTTGGAAAACAAGCGCTATGTTTGAATAAGACTTGCATTGTTATCTATTGGTACTATCTGAAGCATCCACCCATTCATCCCATAATAAAGCATTTGTCCAACCATGGCTCATTATTGATTTTGGAAAGTAGTTTTGTCTTCAATTGGGTACAACTTCCCAAAGCTAGTCATGGATTAGATCCTTGAGTGTCCCATCATGGTCGAAACTATCAAAATAAAAAAATAAATCTAAAAAACAATAAAATCAAAAAACAAATTTTGATTATTCCTTCAAACAAAATTCTAATATATCAACATTTTCTTGAACCTCAAGGCTAGTTCAAGTAAATTTACCACAACATATCCTTTAGAAACAAAAGTGGAATATCAAATCCAAGTTCTCAACATTGTTTGAATTCCAAAAAAATGTTATGCTTTTATTCAACACCAATCAAACTACGCAATATTTTTATGTACAAAGTAGGCAAGCCTTATCAACCCCCGAGGCCATAGGCTTTTTCCTTAGTTTTCTATCATGATTTCTTTCAAATTAGTCAAAAATTTAAAATCCCAAAAACATTCACAAAATTCAAAATCCAAAAAAATTTGAATAATAGAAAAGTGCAAAAAAATGTTATTACCAAAACCAAGTGAACTAGGAGCCTGTGCATGTACAATGCAGGCAAGGCTTATCTTTGATGAGATCCCAAGGCCCTAGGTTAATCCTCTAAAAAATAACAAAAAACAACATAATAAAACTCAAAACAATAAAAAAAGTCCTATCTCCATCATCACAATCCAAAATAAAATTTTCATCCATAATAAATAAATTGTCATCTTCACCCTTTGACGAAACAAAGAAACAAAGAAAGAAAACATGAAAAGCTAGAACTTTCAAGAAAACAATCACAAAGATTTAATTACAAATAGATGAAAAAAATGACAAAGTATTAACTACCTATCTTTTAAAAATTCACCAACAATATCCTAAAATATTCTTTATTAGATCCATTCCTACAATAGACATGATCAACAATGGATAATAGCCTAAAACCTCAAAATAGATATGGAAAGTGATATTGCAACTTTGTTTTATCTTTCCATAGTATTATCTTTCTAATTTATTTTATTGACTCATTCTCAGGATCTCTTGAGGATGTCCATGAGGATTTACAGAAGAAGGAATAGGGGAAATTGAATTTCATTTCGGTTTCCTATTTGAAAGATGTTTTGTGATACCACCATGGAAAATAATTGAATTATTGAGAGTATGGAAGTTGTTTTTAAGACAATTTCTCTTGCATTTGAATGCTAGGTATTTCATACCTTTCTGTGCAATTGGTTCGAAGAGTTTTAACACAACACAACCATATATTCTTTTTAAAAAAATTGTATGTCTGGTATGAGAAATAATATTATTTGTATGTCGAGTCAAAGTCCATGTGATGAATACAACGTTGCCTCAGTTATTAATACCCTAGTGCATAGTATTTGTTTGCTACATCAAAAAGGATTATTAAAAATGTGAAGCCTGCAAGAAAAGTAAAATAAAAACTCATCAATAACTAACATCAAATTTCTATCCATCATCAAATATTTATTCTAACTAACATCCATCCTACATCACAATATCAATAGTACCATATCCAACCTACATCTACAATTTCATCAATACATATATCGTGGTGATAATAAAGAAATCAAAACATTATGTATCATGTATAAGGCATACATCCATCATATATCAACATCCATTATATACATAATAAAACATCATATAAACTAAAATATGATAAATCCATCCACATCATATGCATACATCGGAAAAATACAAAAAACCTCTATAAACATAAATGTATCATCATACATCATCATCCATAATCATCACAATAAACACATAATGAAGTTGAATCGAAGCATGCATATCTCATATATATCATTATCAAAAATGAAAATGTCATGGTACATCATTAATGAAACATGTGTGATGGGATAATACAAAAATATAAATATATACGAGGCCTCAGTCGGGCCAATGAATATATATACAAAATCATGTATGTAATATAAGTCTCTGAACAATAAAAATCAAGTACAAGTAAATTACTACCCAGCTGAAGGAGGAGGAATCTAAGGATTAGGTGGTGGACCAGACTATCTAATGGAATGTCCAACAGATGTAGCCTCCATAGTAGTACTGGGCTCTCCAAACCATGGTTGTCATTGCTCTCAAGGAATGAAGGCATCATACATGATCTGATAATATGTTGTCCTTTGTAGCAATTGATCTCACTTAGCACGAAGAATATCATGCTCTATCCTAAGGCTATCCCTCTTGGTGGTATTAGCCTGCAACTATGTCTTTGCAACAAGATGACACCCAATATCTATGTCTTGCTTTTCCCTAAAGCCATCTCTCTCCTATCGAGCTATGTCTCTCTTTGCAATAAATGTGAAAATTTGAGCCTCTGTGGCTTGTCGCCACCCTACCTCTACAACTAATTGTACACCTCCATCTCCAAGTGGTGGAGGAGGACCTGAAACCTATCCCTGATCTGCCTACATCGGATCACCCTGTGCACTGTCTTGCCTCACCTAGGCAAGCTTCTCAAAAGTAATCTCAACTTGTTGTCTCTCCCCATGATGACCAGTAATGTCGGCTTCACCCACTGCAAGAACACCGCCAACATCTATAAATATCAATGGAATGCATCGTGCCCACCACTAATCAAAATTGGGATTCGGAGTAGTACCAACATCTGCTAAACCAACTGGCCAATCCCACTCGAATGGGGAAAGATCTTTGAAATTAGAAATGATAGAATCATGATCGACCTATAGAACCCAGACACATATCTCTCTAGTAGTCCATCCAAAACAAGCCTCATAGGAATTTGGAAATCAGCCCTATCTCTCTCCAAACTGCTGAAAAACCCTATTAAGTAAATACCTCTAAAGTAAAAAAAACACATGACCAATGAACCATCTACTCTATCTACAATATACAAAATTCTCTTGATCATCAGTCCATGCCTCATAGCACATATATGGTCTCCATACAAAACTTAGCATATCATTGAAAACATGATGCTAGTAGGGAACCTGTCCAAGAAATGTATAGTGTAGAAAATCTCCATAATGATAAGAATATGGATCCCCAAAATTATGATCCAATATATCATTAGGGCGATCAACTAGGATGTGCTCCCAGGACCATACATGCATAAGAGAGACACTAGAAAAAATAGATTTCCCACAATAATATGTAACCTTGTGCATATCTTTGTACAAGTGAGCAAGAAGACATGGACCCCATGCATATCTAGTCTCATGCTCAAACATTTGCCCGAGGCACACACCCCAACCAACATGAAACTATCTACCTCTCCTATCAGGAACAACGAGGCCCATGACACAACCACATAGAACAAGTTCAAAATAGGATCGACACTATTGACAAAATTAGATAATTTTATCTCTACTTGGTGAACCTCAAGATGTCTCACACCAAGTACACGACCCATAGTACAGGTACACCATTGAGTAGAATATGTAACAAGCTCTCTGTGGATGGGTATATAGAGGATCCTCCACACATCCTCAAGGGTGATGGTGGCCTCCCTAGTAAGTAAATGAAATGAAAATTTCTCTAAGTGCCACCTCTCTGCAAGAGTGGTCATCATTGCTCTATGGAATCTAATCGTAGTCATGTAGGAAATGTGTTGCAATCCAACAACATCTAAAATGTCTCTCTCTAACTCCTAAAACCTAGTGATCAAATCGAACAAATCATGTGGTCATCGCTCCCTCAACTAAAGCGGATTAAGAACCACTTGTAACCATTCAACCTAAGATGCTAAGGATTTTCTACTAAGGATTTTCTTTGAAAATGGAAAATAAACCTATGACGATGAACAAGTAGACTTAAAATATCCAAAACAGTTAGAAGTGAATTTCTTTTTTGAAAAGCGGTAAATATTTTTTACAAAAACGAACAAAATAGGCGAAAGTGAATAATTTTTTGTCAAAAGCAAAAAATAAATGCAAATGTGCAAATTTTAGAAGCACGACTTTATATCAAAAGCGCAAATTTACAACAAATGTGCACAAAATAAAGAAAAAAAGTCAAAAGCACAAAATTCATGCGAGGGCGAAAACCAAAAGTAAAAATTTAGGTCGAGAAAACACTTTGAGCATATGTGAACAAAAATTTGAATAGTGAGCTATACATAAAGATCAAAAGTGATAAAAATTATGCAAAAGTGATAAAATCACAAAATTCATGCATTCGCCTACTTTGTCTTCGTGCATTAATTACACAAACACGAAAAGTTGAAAATGAGAAATGAAAGGGTACATACCGAGGCATCGACACTTGCAGGCCGTACAAACTAATGAACTACATCTGCATGATGTGGGCCTCCCCGAATCCTCGCCATAACTCCTTGATAATGGACAAAACAAGAAAACCAAAGGCAAGAATTCTCTATAGGCTCAAAGTTCAAATGAGGTAATTTGAACCATAATTACCTATTTGAACCCTTGAAACCCTAATTATTTACTTAGGAAACCTTCCTATGTTAAAATTGAAACCTCCCAAGAATATCTGAACTATCAGCAAGAGACCTAAAAACTTAATTTTTCATCTTCTATGCATTTGAACATAAATGAAATAGTTTCATGAGCCTAACCTTAAAAGTGATTTTTTTGGCCAAACTCTCAAGGGGGTATCCTAGAGTCCTACCATCATTCTGCTGACCATTGGGGCACAATGGGGCATATAATTTTTTTCAAATCTTTGAAACAAAGCAATCACCACTTTATCTCAAAGAGGGGAAAATGTAGACATGTAAAATTGACCTAACACTTATCACACGTCCTAAATGACATTTTATCATCATTGGCATCATTATCATTGAATATCACTGCATTTTACATCAATTGCATTAAAAAAACCCTATTTCTTTTCTATTAATAGAATAATAATACTTTATTTAATTAATTCACTTTTTCACCATTTTTTACTAATAAAATAAAATCCATTTATTTAATAAAGTCCTAATCTAAATTTATTCTTCCTGATTAATTAAATAACATCGATTATTTAATTATGTCACTAATTTACCCTATTCCCCTAAGTTGATTAAACTATTAAAATATAATAGTTTAACTATGTCACTTTCCCCTAAATTTGAATAATTGAATTTAATTATTTAAACATCATAAAAAATCAAACCAAAAAATACAACTTTGTTTACAAAATTCAAACTTAATTTTTGCCTTCAACTCCAAAAAGTTTAATTAATTAATTATCCTCACCCATTTTCATGATTGAGAAAAATACGAACCACTGATTGCTCACTCCAATTGGCTAATTGATCCATCTATTTCCTAAAAAATCAATCTATTCATCAATTCCACAAATTATTCAATCTAATTCCTCAATCCCACTGAACACTCAAAATGATTTCTTTAATCACACTAATTACGTAATCAAAATGCACATATTATGCCCATCTAAATCTTCTCAAAAAAATTTAACTGTTAATCAAGATATTCTATTACGCAATCTCAAGCATTCATTTTGAAACATAAATTCTATATAACAACCATCTTCTTCCTAAAAGATGATTGAAGAATCAATATCATTTGAACAATGAAGTAATGTAGGAATCACAACCAACCTTTTGAAGCTTCAACACATGCACATTCTTCAAGATTTTGCATGCACAATGGAGGCTTCACATTAATACAAACAACCCAACATCTTCACGAACACACTTCGACACAAGATGGTAATGATACTCTTTTGTGAATTCATGTATGTATTTTCTCTTTTTATTTTGTTTCTTGAATTCATTAATTGTGTAGTTTCATTTTGTGCGTAATGGGAATGAATCATTAGCATTGCTATTTAGATTAGTTTCTATTTATTCATTTTGATCATCTCACATCTTCTCAATTTCCCCCTTACATACTATTAGATTGATTTTTCTTTTGAATCTCATCCAAAAATGTTTTTCGTTCCAATTCCAATCCATGTCAAGGCCACCTCTTTTGTCTTCCATATTATCCGCCATATTGAAGTCCCCCAAAATATCCATGGGATATCAATAAGGGTTGCAAGCCATTTCCAAAGTTTAGTATGTTTTATGTAGTCATTTGAGGCATACATTGAACATATACCAAATTTGGATCCTTCTTTTTCAAAAGTTTCCCAAACAACCCTGTTACATGGGGACATCCTACTTCTAGTGAGGAATTTCCACCAAACCCTAGCCATTAGTATAGTTGTTCCCCCTTTTCCCCTATCATTCCTAGAGATTGGGGTTGAGGCATTGTTCCAAATAAATATCTGATTGGTTTCAAGTGTGAATCTAGTAGCCTTTACTTCTTATAGGAGCACACATTCCTTGTCTTTTTCCAGGTTAATAAACCTCATCACTAGGAATTTCCTATCTGGGGATTCTAAACCCCTCACATTCCATGAATTGAAATTAATGTTCATTAGAAGCAAGATTAGAGAAAATCTCTGTCTTTCCTAAACATTTCAAAAACTTAGCAAAAGTGCCCTCACTTTCCTATCTTTTGGTGCTTGGGGTAGGAAGCACAATGCTTGTATTTTTTATTTTTTTCTTACTTGACATGATACTATCACCATTGATCTTGATGAAAAAACCCTTCTTCCTACCTCTCCTTTTTGGGATGGGTGGTAGATTCAAGGTAATCTCTTGATTTTCATGTGGTATGCTCATCATCCAGGCACCCAATCAGCCTTTCTATTTCACTTTCATTTTTAAAATTAGTCTCAGGTGTTTTATCAGTGATTAGATCCTTGTTACCCACTTGGTTATCCCCTTTATATCTTGATTATTCTAGAGCAACATCACTTCTTTTTGTTAAAGAGTTTAGAATTTCTTACATTTTGTTAAGACTTTCTATGACATGATCTGAGTTCTTTTTTCCCTTCCCCATTGTTGTGATATCCCCTCCATTTTTTTGGGGTATCCACTACATGATTTCCACCTTGACAATTGGGTGCCCTTAGGGTACTATCTCCCATTTGTACCTCCTTCCCATCAATGCTCATGTTGGTTTCAAAGTTTTCCTTTGACCTAGGGCTTAAAGCTAGATGAGCCATAATTCCCATGAGGCATACAATGCCACACTAGAGGTCACTTGGTTTTGTGTTTCTCCCTTCAATATTGGGGCTTGAATCCCCTTCAACTGGCTTAGAATTAGGGGTTTCATTCATCTATGGGTCTAAAAAGTTGAAATTCTTATAAAGGAGGGTTTTCAGCTTTGGAATCTTTGCTTCTATTCCTTTATTCTTTTCCATATTCTTTCTTAGTTTCTCAATTACAATCTATTGCACATTTAGATGGGTTGCACCAGCAGTGATATTAATACTTGTCTCTTTTCAAGCATCAATGATAGAAATAAGGGAGTTTGGGCTTATTACAGAAGCGAGAACACTTACTTCACCCACTTCTTATAGGAGATCAAAGGGGTTATCCATAGCCACAAGGTTTGGAGGAGTTGGCGCTTAGGTTGAAATGTCAACCACCTCCTTAGAGGGGGTTGTTTCAAGAATCTAGGTTGGAGCTTTCACTATGCTCCTTGATGAAATTGGGAGGAGACTAGGGGGTGGGTTAGGGTTTCCATCCACTCTAGTCTCTTTGAAATCATCCATACTTGAATCACCACTTGGTTTCTTAGGATTAGGGTTACCTTTGGATTTTCTATTTTGAATGATAGGATAATCCTTTCTTGAGTGACCTTCACACCTACATATAGGTAACAAATACCAAGCTTTCCTAATATTTCAATTTTATAGGAGTGAACTCCATAATCCATATGAATGTCCAAAAAATTTGGTACTTCCTGACTAGGTGCAAGGGTGATTAAAACCCTTATGTTCATATCTGGGAGGGAACCCTATTATTTTCCACCCTCAATATAGTGCCTAAAGGCACGAATAATCGAGGAATAAGAGCCCAAAGCTTGTGAGGAATATGTTTTACCAACAACCATCTAGGGTTGGATAAAGCCAAAATTTCTTCCATGTTTTCCCCGTGTGCCCGGGTTATTTCCCTAAAGACAATTTTCTCCACTTTCTATAATAGATTTTTTTAATTCTTTTTTGCATTTCGTGGTTTTTCAAAAATACAAGAAATGAACCCTTTTGTATCATTCTACAGAACGATACTATGATTCCAAATTTTTTATGCCAATTTTTTGTGAAGAAACTATCTAAAAATTTCCTAGAAGGAATATTATTGACATCCACAGTAGCAAAGAAGAAAGCCATATTTTTTAGTTTTTCCCTTTTCAAAACTATAGATACTGAAAATATCCTGATTGATATCGTGCACTTGATCCTAATTTACTAACATCATTTCTTCCTCGATCACTTCTTACTAACTAGTTAATTAAATAAACCTTATTTAATTAATTCATCATAATTCCTCTTTTAATTAAATAAATCATTTTATTTAATTAACTCTAATATGTACTCTTTGATTAAATAAATAAATTTTATTTAATCCTAATGTTCCTCTTTTAAATTAAATAGTTCATGTTATTTAATTAAATCATATTTCTTGTTTTGATTAAATAAATCGACCTTATTTGATTAAATCTAACATCATCCCTTTTAATTAAATAAATCAAACTTTATTTAATTAAATCTAATATCTCAAATTCCTTTCATTTTGATTTAAATAAATCTAAATATCTAAATCAAATGTCAAATCAACTAATCTCCATCTAAGTTAATTAAATCTTAATTAACTCTAATTCTAATCCATCAAATCCTCTAGCTTTTGCAAGTTGCACATGTAAATCAATTTATTTGATTTATTAACTCCTATTTTCATTCAGATATGGCATATTCTTGGAGTATTCCATTTATTTAAATTCTCCCTCCTAAAGGACTTTTGTCCTCCAACATGGAATTTATGGCTCTTACATGTGCTTTCTCTTGAGCCAAGTGGAATTAACTCATATTTCAACTCTCACTTCACAAGCCATCTTTTGAATTTCAAATTCCACCTAACCATATTTATTTGCACATTCATCAAAATGTGCTCATTCCTCCTCCAATCACATGTTGAAAAGTGGCCTCTTCCTATTGGTTGGTCTTTTTCCCACATTCATCCATTTTTCCTCTTTCTCCATCATTCTCTTCTATAAATAGAGATTTTATCTATTGATTTTGGATCCATCAACTAAGAGCACAATCACTATAGGCATTTAGCATTTGAGTTCATAGAATTTCATATTTTGAAATCAATTTAGTTAGGTTATTGGTAAATTTTATCAAAGATCAATCAATCATCATCAAGCTTATCAAGGGATTGGGAAAGGGCTTCTTTCCACATCAATGGAGCACCAATCCCCCATATGGGATGCTAGTTTGAGAATTATAATAAGATTTCATTATCTTTCATTTGATATTTTATGTGTGTTTTCTTATTCTTGTGCTTGGATGAATTTCATAGGGAATTATTTGGTTTAAATATGTTTTAGGACTAAATGCTTGCTTGTTTGTCTATGTTTGAATAGGTTGAAGGCCTTGAGCATTCATAGAAACAATCACATTTTTCATGGCATCATTTGGCCAATATAGGAAGCCTCAATGGAAAGGTAAAGGAAACCTTACCTCTCTCCTCACCATTTTTGTCAAAGCCCTCACCACCACCATAGGAGACCACTTCGAATCTCACCCCCACCATGATAGGAGTCAACTTTTCAGCCATGAAATCCCTGAAAGTTCTAGTATTCTCTTCTAAAATTGAATGTGAGTCGTTACCATTATCAAGAGGGTTGGGGGATTTCGTACCCCCTCCATAAAGACTTTGAAAGCCTCCAAATCCATGCAAAGAGGAGTGAATGCAAGGTATGGAGGTCGTACTTGGCAGAGGAGACCCTCTCCCGAACACTTGGGCATAAAACCCTAGAACAACATTGGCCCAACTTCATATAATTAATATATTACAAACAATATTTAAAACACTAATTGAAATATTAACTCAATATAGAAAACATTTTTTAATAAAATTAAGCATAAATATAGTTAAATATTAGATAAATGAAATTTAAAAATTTATAACTATATTTCCAATAGACTTTGAAAGATAAAAATAAACTATATCAAAATTGTTAAAGCTAAAATTTTAACTTTTATATTAAAAATTACAAGTAATACCACACTTAAAAAATAAAAATAAAATGAAACCTATTCAAAAGATAATAATTGAATTCCTAACTTATTGCTTTATTTAATTTCACTTATATATACACATATACATACATATATATACACACACATGTACACACATATACACATACACACACATATAATATTTATATACATAGATATGTACATGTTTATAGAAATACATATACACATACACATACACATACACATACACATATACATATATATTATTTTATTATTTAAAAATAGTTATATTTATTAAAAACTTATTATTATTTTAATATATATTTTTAAAATTTAATTAATAAACTTAGAAAAATCTATGTATATATATTGTATTAATAATAGTGTAAAAAATAGGTTACAACATTTGCATAGATAACTAAAGCTGATTACAAACATATATAGGCTTTTACATTAAGGACAAGTAATGGCTTTCAGAGGCTAATCAATACTTCTACCTATACAAAAAGATACAAACCAGTATTCATATCAGACTGTGCAAAAAGATACAAGATATGTCTTTACATGTATTAAATACAAAAATAAAAGGCCTTTGTATCTACATTAGTTAGCTATCAACTCCATAGTTCCATCTTTCACTGCATTCTTCCATGGAGCCAGAGTTAACCAAGGTGTCGATGGAATTTAGTTCATCATTGGAGGAGACTTCTTCAATATCTAGTTTTTGGTTTGAGTACAACTTTGGGCCTCTCTCCTCTTGAGTGTTCTTCTCATTCCTTAAGTGTTCACTGAATTCCTTCTTGAAGGTCTCAAGTGCTTGCAAGAACACAAAAATGTTGGGTTGCCCCTATTGCCAAGACTGTCCATATCTAACCTCATTTAGGTGGATGAGCACAATCCCATCCCTTAGCATCTTTAAGAACTTACTCTCAACAATCTCCATCATGGCTACCACCTGCAAAGAAATATTGAAAAGAGTGAATCTTTTGAATGACTTAGTAAGCACCCTCTGAGCCCCACTATATTTGTCCTCATTTCTTGCCTTCCAAATGTACCACAAAATTTTAGAGGATAGTATTATAAACCAAAAAAAATTCACATCTTTATTTAATTTCCTATTAATTCCCATAAGAATTTCCTTCGAGTTAATCTCTCTATTAATATCCCAAATTTCCAAATCACTAAAAAATAAGTTCCATATTTTGTTAGCAAAAAAAACCTCAAAAAATATGTGTTGCATAGTCTTAGGTACCTTACATAGATTATAGACATCGATGCCAAAATTATTCAACTTAAAAGCTATTTTTTGCAATAGTACAAGCCATCTAAAATAGGTTTTTTTTTGCTTCAATAGTTTTATGCCACAAAGAACAAAACACTTTATTTCAATATTTTTTATCAAGGTTAACCTTCCACACCTTGTTAAGGTAGTTAATAGGGGTATTGGATTGGAGTAACTCTTTATACATAGTTTTAGCCTTCACTTCATGCAGAGAAAGACAACCCTTCTAAAGGACCTTGACTGGCTTATCAACCCAATTGTCTACTTTAAGATTTGGGATCCAAATTTTGCAAGCTTCTCAAACCATAGAATAGGTTCTAAGGTTAGAGGGGGGTTAAACCAAATTCATCCCAACTAATTAGTCCCAACTAATTAGGACCCCATCCTTGATGATATTTTTGAATGTGTTGATATCAGCTTGAAACCACTTCTTAGCAAAGAAACCTTGTAACAAGGCTAAAGGGTTCTCATTATGCTCAATGTTCCACCAGATGGACTTACCAGGATGGATCATATTGTAATTGAGATTAGTTAAGGAAGGATAAGTGAAGTTACACCTCAACTCTTCCCAATCCTTCCAAATACTCCTAAAGACTAGGGAACCTGTAGGCATTATTGGGAACTTGGTGATAAGAAGATCACTAAAAGGTAGGCCCTTCCAAGACTTAGCCATCTTGGGAACAACAAGAGAGATGTTATTCCTTACTAGTACCTTCCAAGACTCATTCCCCTCAAGGGCCTTGATGATCCACTTAGCAGCCAAGGTAATACCATGTTTTTTTAGATCTTTGAGCCCAAGACCCCATTTTCTTTATCCTCACAACACCATTCCCATTTAATAGAGTGCAAATTCTTCTATCCCTTCCCATCAGACTAGAGGAAGCCCCTAGTTTTATTTTGAACCTAATTAACTTGGTAACTATTAATAAACCATAGAGAGGCAAAGTAAAGTGTGTACGAGGAAATAATCTTTTGAAAAACTTGTGCCCTGTCGGTTGGTGATAGGAATTTCCTATTCCAGTTATCCAGTTTCTTCTCAATTTTTATTTTTAATGACATCTCTTTTAGGTTTGGTGAGAAAGAAAATGGTATCCCTAGATACCTTACCTTCTTTTGGGGTCTCCCTCATTGGAATTCTATTTCATGTAGCCAGGGAGGGGGGGAATCCTACCAACCAAGCATTATAGACTTGTCCTTAGAAACGCTTGTTCTAGATGTAAGGGAGAAGATGTCAATCTTGGCCAATAGGTTCTTAAGCTTCTCTTCTTCTAGTTACACAAAAATAGAGGTGTCATTAGAAAATTAAATATTCAGGAGCTCATTATTATCGGGAAGTACCAACCCTCTCACTTTGGGGGAGATACAAGTGTCTCTTAGGATATAGTATAAGGCATTAGCCACAATTATAAATAAGGTAGGTTTAATGGATTATCCCTTCCTAATAGACCTTTCAGGATGAAAGACCTCAGATCTTGAACCATTTACTTCCACCTAAGTAGTAGCATCCTTCAACAAAGTGTTAATCATGTAGGATAATTCCTAAGGAAACACGAAGGCTTGAAGAGCCATCTTGAGGAAGGGCCACTCAAATTTGTCATAGGCCTTCTCAAAATCAAGCAATAAAATTGCAACATCCCATTGTGAATGGTTTTCCTATTCCAAGGCCTCCCAGCTAGTTAAGAGGTTTTCAAGGATATATCTTCCTTTGATAAAATCATATTGTGTTGAGTTTATGAACTTGGGGAGGATGTTAGTTAGCCTTAGTGCTAACAACTTAGCAAGCACTTTATAATAAACATTCAAAAATGTGATGGGCCTCCAATTTTTAATTGAGGTCTTATCACCTTCTTTGGGAAGGAGCTTGGTGAGTCCTTGATTGATGTATTTTCCCAGGGAACCTTTTGGAGAGGGATTCCATATAAACTTGGTGGAGATATTCACACACCCAAACACTGCAGACCTTGTAGACCTCAACAGGGAGACCATAAATGGTAGGGAATTTGTCAATTTTCATAGAATTGATTTCTTTCTTGATTTCCTCCTTAGTTATACCAGCTGACAACTAGAATATGTCTTCCTTGGTGATCTTGGTGGGAATCAACCTTTTGATCTTTCTCTTGGCTTAAACACACTCCCTACCTTTGTCCACCAACTTGAAGAGCTCTTGGTAAAAGATATATAATTGTTGTAGTATGTCATCTTGATTGGACAAAGTAGCACCATTACGAGAAAGCTAATCAATTAGTTCTTTTACCCCTTTCTCCTTAATATACTTACAGAAGAACTTAGAGACCTTATCCCCATGGATTAACCAATTGATCTTGGCTCTTATGTTTAGGCCTTGGATCTTGTTGGCTTGTAATTTCCTTAGGGAATATTTAGCTTGGTTGAGAGCTTCATAAAGTTTCTCATTCATAGGATCTTGTTGAATTCTAGTTTCAATATCCAATAGAGCATCTTGGAGGTGGCATTCCTCCCTCCTTATGTCCATAGATTTATTTTTACCAAAAGTCTGAAAGATAACTCTCTAGGATCTTACATTCATGTTCCACCTCTGAATTAGGTCAACATCTTTAAGAATCCATCTATTAATCCCTCTCAAGGTGCAAATAGCTTCTAGACAATCCTTATCCTTCAAGAGGTTGTTGTTTAAGATGAAGTTTTCCTTACTCTTGGATCTGATCTCGATTCCACTATTAAGGGTGAGTCTTACCTTGATTGGGTGGTGGTCAAAGAGTTTATAAGGGTATACAACCACTTTCTTCCCATCATTGAGGGGCTCAAAGCTAAATAAATCCTTTTTGGCATAAAAACTATCCAATCTGTAGTAAAAAAATTTACCACCTTTTTGAGCATTACACAAAGTAAACCATATTCTATTGCTTTCATTTTTAATTACTTCTAGTGGATCAATGATGCTCAACTTATTTCTTAACCTATACTAGTACTATTTTTTTGTTAACTTTCCAGTCCATATTTAGGCTACCTTTCGTATCTTCTTTATTCTCAATCATGTTAAATTATCCACCTAATATCCATGGGATGTCGAGGAGATTAGTTAGTCACTTCCACATCCTAAACCTCCCAAGATAGTCATTAGGTGCATAGATTGAGAAAAAATCAAATTTAGAGTCTCCCCTCTAGAAGATAACCCAAACAACTATATTGCATGGAGAGATTCCTAAATCAGTTAGGTAGGGTTTCCATTTATTGTCCATCAAGATGGCAACACCCCCTCTCCCTCTCTCATGTTGGGATGCTAGGTGAGTATCATTGCCCCAAATAAAACTTAATTTTTTTTCAAGAGTGAATCCAATAGTTTTGACCTCTTGGAGCAAGAAAAAGATATTTATTTGGTTATAGGTTGAGGGATGTCCTTTTAAAATACTTCTTGTTAGGGGACTCAAGTCCCCTGACATTCCATGACATGCAATTAATTATCATTAATACCATTAGAGAGGTGGCCTCTTTGGTATTTATAAACATTTAAAAATAAATTTATTGCATTCTCTTCACCCTCTATTCACTTGGGAGAGGGGATTTCCAACATAATACTGATTGTCTTTCACTTTCCTATCATAGACCTAGAACTGCTCTTCCTTATAGCTAATGTGCTTACTTTTTTTCCCCCTTTTCTCAAGCTTATTGGGGGGAAGAGGATTGTTCTCAATAGTATCTAAGCCCACCTCTTTTCTATATTTATTCTCTAGCATGGAAGAAACCTTGGGGGCCCCAGGTTTGGTAGCTTGAGCCTTGTCATTGAGGTCAATATGATTTCTAGGGGTCTCCTTACCACCAAGCTTAACAATATTGCGAAAAGGAACACTAGTCGGGTTGAGAGAGTCAACCAATCCTTTGAAAGGATTTTTTTTGTCTACCAACCACTTCTTGAATATTTCAAAAAGGGTATCAATAGTCTCCTCCAATGGTTAAGAGCATGTTCCCACACTTCCACGAACAAGGAACTCTTCACACAATCCAGAGTCTTTGATAGTCGGCATTGCAAAAGCAAGCTCAGAGTTACTAGGGTTAGGGATGATTTTTTCTTCATCAACCATAACACCATTAACATAGGTCTTAATAACTTCCACCTTATTATTATTTCTAAAAATTAAACCTTTCTTTCTTAAGTCCTCAAGAGCCAATTGTTGAGAATTTTTATTAACAATTCCAGAACCAAAATCACCAGAGAAAGAGTCCATAATAGGAGCAATGGGAGGAGTATCAGATTCCAATGGGACTTTGAGGCCCATGACCTATGTGGGGGGGTGTTGGGCATAAAATTACCCCAAGGGATTGAAGTAGTTGTGGGTGGAAATATCAGGTTTGGAGTCAATGGCAGAGGGAGGGAGGGGAAGATGCACAAAGCCAGAGGCACTCAAGGATAAGCAAGGAACCATAGAAAAGGGAGAGGGGGAGGGATAGTTCAACATAGTGGAGAGTCAAGGGGAAGTCTTGGGAGGACTAGAAGGGTTGGGAGAGAAAACCTCCACAACTGGTGGCTTCGGTCGAGGCTTCCAAGCAAGGTTTTTAGGGCTTACGGAGCTAGGAGGACCCCGTATAAGAGGGTAGCTTTTTTTGCAGGTGCCCCTTTCTATGAAAAAGATAGAAAGCCACCAAGCATAGGTCCATGTGGCAAAGATGCAGTCTATTTTAAATTCTCAGGTGAATGTTCCCAAAAAGATGAATGCTATGGTTAAGTGAGATAAGGGACCTGGCATTCATGTCATGTAACATAACCCTAGGGCTATCGACCTGCAACACATTCCCAAAAGGTGCCAAGATTTGGGGAACAAAAGACCTCATGTCCTGAGGGATATCCCTAATTAATAACCACATAAGGGCTTGAGAGTGGAAGAATATCTTCATAGTTGGCCCCGAGTGACCATGATAGAACCCTAAATCCATATTTCCCAATGTTCCAATAGGAATTTTTCAAAACCCTATTTTGCATTTCATTATATTTCAAATAAATTAAAATAAACCTTTTTGAAGCATTCTACATAATGTAATTTTATTGTCAATATTTTTATTCCACACTGTTTTAAACCAGTTATCTAAATATTTCCTAGCGAGGAGGTTGCTAGGGTCCACTATAGTCAAGAAGACCACAACCCCATAAATCCTATCCCTCTCACAGTGAATATGATTAAGAATTTCATCATTAAGAGAAATAATGATGGTGTCTTGAGATTACTTACCTTATAGTCCTCCATTTATCACATTATCACTTTCTTCTTCAACGACATCAAACACAAACTTTGTATTTTTTGGGCACCAAGGGGTATCAAATGAAATGGCATCTCAAAAGGACAAGAGAGCATTAACCGTCTTAACTCCTTTGGTCCCTTTCGAGATGTATTCATCAGATTGGGGGGAATTGACCCCCTCCATGAGCAATCACATTCAGGAGTGGTCTTTCAAGCTAGTAGGGACACAAAAAAATCCACACAATAACCCACATAAAACCATAAAATACGCACAATGAAAAAATCAATGAGAAGGCAATAAATGAGAGAAATTACCACAAGGTAGGTGTAATGTAGTAAAATGCATACGTTTGTATTTTCACACTTGTGTGGGCGCTCCTTGCTTTATTTATCCATATTTATGTCTTAATTGGTCCTGTTTTGCATCTACGAGACCTATGAATTATATCTTTTTCTGGCTAATCCTAGCATTCTCCAATGCATAAATGATAATTTGATGTTTCTATCTAAGTGTCCCTAATTTTTGGGTCAGGACTAGCATACCACCTAGGGTGTCTTTGTCCCCCAAAGGTCTTGGGACCCTGATTTTGAGGCATCTTAATTGGGCCCATTTTTTGTGTCTATGCCCCAAGTTTCATGCCTTTGACTAAGATGCCACCTACGGTGTCTTAGTCCCCATTAAGGTATTTTTGGGATTTAATTTTAAATCTTGGTGGGATTTATCCTCCTTTATTTAATGAATTCATATGTTGGCTTGGTGTGATGTAATTTTGGGATATTAAGAATGGATAAGTATAAATACGAGGTTCCTTCTCTCATTTTATCCTAACAAGATATCCACACATTCTAGAAACTTCAAGAGAGAAACATAGAGCATTCAAGATCATTCTATCAAGCATTTGGTGCCATTTTTAAGATTCAAGCATCATATCAAATATATTCTTGCATCACGTGTGTTTTTGTGCTAACATTTGTGATGTAGGGTTTGTGATTCAAGCAAGTGTTTCAATCAAGATCAACATCATTCAAGCAAGAGTTAAGAACTGCATCCATTGCAGCCATTTCACACAATTTTTCAAACTTTACAACAAGGGTTTGGTGAGTTGTAGCATTGCATGTTTTTCATTCATCATTTCCCTTCATTATTCTATTTCATTTCAAGGTTTAATTACCAACAAGGGGTTTGAACAAGGAAAATCCCCATTCACTAAGAATCAACAATATTTTCCCTCTTGCATGTTTGTGATAGCAGATTTAGGTTGAAGACTTGAAGATCATTTGGAGTGTAAACTGCAAAGTTGCATTGCATAGTTGTCATCTTCACAGAAACTCGCCTACAGGCCAGATTCAAAAGTTTCAGAACCTGAGATCGGAGAAGAAGGAAGTGCAAACCTTAGACCTTAAGACCACATTCAAAGATTTCAAAAATTCTATATGAGACTAAGTTGTAAACTAGAGCATCTTAATCCTCTTGAACATATTTTTTAGAAATTCTTTCAGATCTGATTCCAACATCTGAAGATTCTGCATCTTCCCTAAAAAATAGCAACTGGACTAAGACAACAGTAAGGGAATATTTATCCTCCATAGCATATTTTGACAGCTTCTTTGCGTTTCCAGAATCCTTGTTACATCTCCAAACCTCCCAGGTACATACATCATAACTCCCTATTGCATAATTTCACCATTTGCATCTCTCATTTAGCTTGCATGACTAGGTTTTGTGAGTTGAATGTTCATTTGTCTTTTCCAAGCATTTGCTTGGTGGTGAACCCATAAAAGCTTAGAGAACTCCCTCCTAGGTCCTCCTCATTGAGAATTGACTCACCGTTTGAGGTTGTTAGTCAATCCAATTGGGACTCCTAAGACATTATTGAGTGATTAATCTGAGAAAAGGGTGATAGTATAATCATGAATTTTCTCTATTAATTAGTAGGGATGGAGATTACCTTCATGGGGGAGAGCTGAGTCTCCCCCACCACAACGTTGATGTAGAGCTTCAGATCCTGCACCCATCTCCCAAAATCTATATATATATATATTTTTAAAGAACTTAAGTATTATATATTATAAAATATTTGCATATAGATTTAAAAGATAAAGCAATGAAAAAAGAAATTTGTCATCAAATTCACATAAAATATTGCAAATAGAAATAAATTGTTCCTATCTAGTTGTCAAATCAATATTTATCTCGCTTTTATGTGATAATGAGATTTTGGAAGCTTTTATGAATAAACAACCAGTTTGCATGTGTGAGACTTGTTTTAGGCTCAAATCTCACACTATATGTAGCCTATCGATTAATTAAAATATAATAAGTATTAAAATATTAAAAACTAAAGTAATGTTTTTGAAATGTTAAGCAACATTTTTAGGGTTTCATACCCTTCACATTGAGCCAGAAGGGCCAAAAAGGAGCAAGACTAAAAAGAAAACATTAAAGTAAACATAAAACAAAGACAACCCACAAACATCACATAAACCACAGAGAGGCAACCGAAAGACAAGACACCAGCATAGGTAGTAGCTAACTGGTGTTGTCCCAGTTTTTGAGTAGGAGGTCCATGGCCTCATCACCAACCTAGTCTTTTTTCTCCTGACTATTATTTCCCTCTAGCTCCTCCTTAATAACATTTGATAAGGTGCTAGTAAAAAAATGGGCCAACTTCATGGTGAAGTGGGTCAACCCATGAAACCTTTTGTCAAGCATGTCCATTCTCTTCTCCAAATCATAGGGATCCTCCCCAATGTCCATGGTCCCCGGGACCTCTCGAGGCGCTTCGACCAAGGGATGCAAAGTGTGAGAGGCATATCCATCTTTAGGAACCTTGTTGTCCTCAGGAGTAAACTGGGGCCCCTCCACAATCTCGTCCTCATCAACCTCAGTTTCCTCTTCCTTGTACTCTTTGCTATCAGACCGCTCCTCTGCTGAATCCTCAATAATCTCCCTCTTTTTGATGTTCTTTGCAAGCCTCCTGGATCTACTTCTGGTATTTTCCCCACCAGTCATCACAGTAGTCCCCACAACAGTGTCTCCTTAGGATTCTTTCCCTATAATGTTTTTTCCCTTTTGTTCCCTAACAATTGAGTCTGACGTACCTTTCTCCTTCCCCTTTTTTGTAGTGGTGGCCTTGTAGGCCGATTTCGCTAGAGTGGACTTCAATTCAAAGAGACCCTCCGCTACACTAGCATGAGACTTACCCAAACCACCCTTACATTTCTTGATGGCTATCTTGGCTTTGGGATTCCCTACAGTGCCCATATTGGATTTTTGGGGAGGGATTTTAGACTCAGCCGGGGAAATATTTACAGCCGACAAGGGTTCAATATCCTGAATGTGCACAACCGTAATAGCTTTAGGAGGACAGAGGGGCAAGTGGAAATGATGAAGTCTTAGAATGAGCCCCTGATGGAGCAAGAGCGGTAGGAGATCATTGGGGTTAAGGCTGGCTAACTCTTTTGATTTTTCGACCGATTTTTCCAAATCCTTTAGAAGAAAGAAAGGAAAACTAAGCAACATCTTGTGTATTAAATGATTTAACAAGGGGGAGTGATAAAAAAAGGTAGGTTTTAAACCTACCTTCCAAGGTGACATACTTCATCAGTGCTAATCCCAAGGCTTCGAGAGAGCTTCTCTCTCAAAACCCAATCGGTTCTGCACCGGTTCCTCATCTCCTTTGAAAAAAGCTTTCAATCTTTTGTTGTCCAGTTTATTTGTGTGTTTGGGGTATCTTTTCCTAGTGCACTATAATCTAGTGGCTTGCTCTATGACTTCCTCACTGATTTCAAACAAAATACCTCCCATTGAGACCCTACGATCCTTCCATGAGTTGGAAAACTAGCCAGACAAGTTAGGGTCATGGCTAACCAATATCTCCATAAGAGGAGAAATGCCACATTCCACACAAATGTGCCAAACTAAAGGATTATTCTAGAATTCATCATAGTTATTCGGCTTAGTCCTCACCTGCTTGCCACCCATTTTTCCAACCTCCACAAGAAGCCCGAGAGTTTGCAAAAGATACCAAATGCAGAAGCCAGTAGGATAACGAATAATTATCACATTGTATTCATTTAGGCAAGGTATACAGTGATGGGTAATTACACCAACGTATAGGTCGCATGCGCGAAAGGGAAAATCACCATAGGGTGACTTAACAACGGAGTTAATGAGGATCTTGGGAAGATTGCGGCCAACAAGACAAGAATTGGTGGGCATGTAGGGTTCCTTCTTCTTGGAGAAAATACGCAAAAAACAAGGCAACTTGGCCGTATGACTAAAAATAGAAACCATCCTAAGGCTGCAAATTGAGACATGCGTTAAACTAGCTAGCATGAAGACACTAGAAGGATGATTTCTTTCATGATGAAGAATCAAATCATTATTAAAAATTTCAAACAAACTGATGCAAGGATGAGATAAAACAAGATATCTCATGATCCCCAAGAGAAGAGATCGTAGGATACGGCTCCTCAAAATCATTGAATTCATGTCCTTCCTTCTTTTCTTCATCAAGCCCCCTTTTTTATTCTTGTTGGCATCCTTCAAATTTAAACCCCGCCACCATTTTTCACCTTAGTAAGCGAACCCATCCATCAGGTCCAAAGGAAAGACACGTGGATCCTCCAATCCATGCCCCACACACAAAAATCTCTAAGCCTATAGTGAACCAAAAAATTAGATTCCCTCCACCTATACGTCATCTCAGTGTTAACACTCATCCACCAAACCCCCAATAAAATCAGGTGGACCCCCCATTCAACACCTGTCATCCATAGATTTAAAATCATTGCAAAACTTGGTTATTTGTTCCCTCACGATGATAGCTTGAATTTTTGGCGGTAACATTTCCATTTTCCTGCAACATTTAGTGGAATCCCAACAAGAGCCAAGATTAGCCAAGGCATCCGCCACTTGGTTTCCTTCTCTAAAAATATGTGTCACCTTTTTTATCCCTAAATTTGGATAAAAGGAATTTGGCATCCAACAATATATCCTTAGTATTCCAGCCAATTAGTCTATCTTTATTCACAACATCCGTAATAGACTTGGAGTCTCCTTTGATGTGGAGATTAGCAATCCCTAAAGAGACAACAATTTTGAGGCCCATTAGCAGCGCATGAGCTTCTGCCACTATAGAAGACCGAAACCCAATTCCTCTAGCAAATCCCACCACTAGATCCCCCCTGGGATCTCTAATTATTCCACCAATGCTTGCCTTGCTTGGCTTGCCCTTAGCAGCCCCATCAAAATTGAGTTTAAACCAACCTCTATTCAAAGGCTCCCATTTGGTATTTTTCCTTGCTAAGAGTTTCGAATTGTCAAAAGAGTTAGCCTCTAATCCCTGATGCCAAGCTTTAGCCATTCTTATTTCGAAATCCAACAGCCCCATCTCTGGGAGTTTTCCATTAAAGAGAGAGATATTCTCCTCAATGAGCTGAGTAAAAATACCGAAAACATCCTTAGGGCTCCTCTCAACATTCTTGAAGACCCTGTTATTCCTCTCCTTCCACAAACACCAACCCAAGACAGGAGGGACCTGATTCCAAATTTCACTAGGGAGAGGGTGGGAATAGGGACCATACCAACCCAGAATGAACAATAAGAGATCCTTGCTCATAACCCAAGGGACATCAAGTTTCTCAAATGCCAGCCCCCAAACTTCAGTAGCAAACGGGCAGTGTAACAAAAGGTGACTGACAGTTTCCTTCCCACTCTTACAAAAAAAACATCTATTGGGAATACAAAAACCCTATTTCCTCAAATTGTCCTGGGTAAGAATCCGGTTATGACAAACCGTCCACCAAAAGAAATTTATTTTAGGGATCATGTGGCGCTTCCAAATATTCTTCCAAGGTTCCTCAACAGTATTTTGGTTTGTTAGCAGTCTGCAAGCCGACCTCACAAAGAGATCCCCCTGTTTGTCAAAGGTCTAAAAAAAATCATCCTCTTTATCATAGGATGGAAACCTGGTGCTAGAGAGAATCACCGGAAGGGACCGAGCCAAACAACAAAGGTCTTGAGACTGGGGGAGGCAGAGGATAAGGTCTTTCCAAATCCTAGCTCCACGGGGTCTTGAAACATAATCATTGATATGAATGCCAAAGAATCTCTAGGCTGGTCCCATCATAGCCCTAAAGTCAGAGCAAGCCAGAGGGGTGCCAATTAGCCATGTATCTTCCTAGAATCTGATTTTATTCCCATTTCCCATTTTCCATTTAATCCCTTTCCTTAATAGGCCTTGTGTGTTGCAAATTCTCCTCCAGACTAATGAACCCTAGGGGTGAGACTCCAAGAGACAATTGATCAAAGGCATGTCCTAAAGATATTTGGAATTCAAAATTTTACACCAATCCTTAGTTTTCCTTAACTGATCCCAACCAACCTTGGCCATCAAAGCCCTATTAGAGTTGACAATTGTCCTAACTCCTAGTCCACCACAATTTTTGGCTTGAAAAACCTTTTCCCATTTCACCAAAGCAAGTTTCTTCTTTTCCTCAGTCCTAGACCAGATGAAAATTCCTTTGAAATTTTTTATACTTATTAGTAATGTACTTAGGCATCTTAAAAATGGAGAGAAAGTAAGTGGGGATACCTTGGAGAGCCATTGTGAGCAGTTGGAGTTTGCCAACATGGCTTTGGATAGAGCCCTTCCACCTAGCCAATTTCCTTTGGATCCTTTCTCAAATCGAGTTCCAGAAATCAGTGGTAACCTCCTTAACTGTGAGGGGGAGCCCAAGGTAATCTAATGGGAGAGATCCACTGACACATCCTAGGACCGCAGTCACCCTGGATTGCAAATTAGGCATGTAGTTAAAGAAATAGACCATGCTTTTATTGTAATTGATGCTTTGACCAGAATAAGAGGCATAGTTGTTAAGGCAAGCTTTCCATTTCCTAGCTTCCACCATAGAGGCTTTCCCAAAGATAAAAGTGTCATCCACAAATTATTGCACAACAATCAGATCCAAGGAGGAAGCCACTCTAATGCCCATAATGGAGCCCTCTGACAACAGATCAGTGAAGTTCCTACTGAGCACATCAGCAATCATTCTGAAAATATAGGGAGATAGGGGGTCTCCTTGTCTGATCCCTCTTCTAGTAGAGAAGAACCCAAAGGGGGATCCATTAACAATAATAGAGTACTTTACAGTAATAACACATTCCATAGTGAGTTTGATGACAAAATTGTTGAATCCAAACTTAGTCAAGACCTTCGGGATGAAGTCCCATAACACTTTGTCATAAGCTTCAAAGATGTCAAGCTTCAGAGCCATCCCTACATAATTACATCTATCCATTGAATGGAGCAGTTCATGGGTGTTCAAAGTAGCATCAAGAATATGTCGCCCATGGGACAAACCCCTTTTGAGTAGGACTAATGATTTTATCTAGAAGAGGTTTGATACGGTTTACTAAAATCTTAGAAATGATCTTATAGAAGGTGTTACAAAGGCTAATGGGTCGAAAATCAGTCATGGATTGAGGCTCACCAATCTTGGGGATAAGAGTGATGAAAGTGTGGTTCAATTGTTTGAGGATCTTACCTGATTTGAAGAAGTCATTGGCTGCAAGCACTAGGTCCCCACCTATAATATCCCAAAAAATCTGAAAGAAGGCATGAGGAAAACCATCAGGCCCCGGGGCTTTGAAAGCCCCCATGCTAAAGGTAGCCAGATGAAATTCTTCCATAGAAACAGTACTAAGAATCCCCATATTATCTTCCTAAGAAATGGTGGTAGGAATATTGTTGAGAATCACACTATCTAAGGCCGAATTAGGCACCTTAGCTAGGGCCGAATAAGCCTCCTGTAGACATCTAAATTTGATCACTTCCATATGATCAAAATCGTCTATTTTATTCATCTATTTCATTAATAGTGATTAAATAATTTATTTAATCATTATTTTATTTTCTGCCTAAGGTTCCCAAAGTATATAATTAAATAATTAAATACTTTACTTTACACCTTTTATTCTCTAAATTAAATAAATAAGACAATTTATTTAATTTAGTCACTTAACCTTTTTGATTAAAAATCAATTTATAATCTCTCTTTTTCTCTCTCCTTGTCTCCTCTTTTAATCCGGATTAAATTAATTAATCTGTGATTAAGATGTGCACCACTTAATCAAGATTAGTGTCACATCCTCCATAATCTCCCACTTGCCTCTAATCCCTCATTAATTATCTTAATCCTATGTTTGCACAGGCTTAATCAAGGTCATTAGCCTAATTAGTACCTTGGTCAACTCTCCCCATCCCCCAAGGAATTTTTAATTCCTTTTTATTCTTCCAATGTTTACCCTATCCCCATGCAAATGTGACTTGTCATTTTACATGTGCCCAAGGCTTCTAGAACTTTGGACTTGTCACATCTCTCACATGTGGAAAATCCCCACCTTTTTGGAAACCCTCTCTTATCCACTAGATTCTTCCAATCATTGTGAATTTTTAATTCACTTTTATTCCTCTAAGGAATCTTCTCATCCCAAAAGATCCACCTCATGTAATTCCCTTCCACCTCATTCCACATCACTCCACCCTAAGACATCTCACATTCCACATGTCAAGATGTGAGGGCTTGCGAGTCCTCAACTCACCATAGCCCTTCATCTTGATCTTGTTGGATCAATCTCAACCATTGAATTCTCTAGAGAATTCCAATTATCCTATAAATACCCCCTCATTTCTCTCATTTTGAGGATCAAGTCTTTTGCAACGAAACTCTTGCAAATTTACCATTTGAGCTCTCATCCATCATAACACTTAGCATTCCCATCCATCTTGCATCTTGCATCCATCTAACTTCATTGCCATCCAAGGAGCACACAAGATATCCAAAGATCAAAGGGCCAACCAAGGAAGTAACAACATGAAGGTATAATAAAAATTCAATTTCTTTTATCTTACTTTCATGTTATCCATTTTCTTAGGCTAATCATTGAGGTGCCCTTTTATCTTGTTATTTCCTCTTGTTGCACTATTATTTTTTATCTAGCATCTCACATTAGGAATTGACATTTTATTAGGATCACACCTCCTGAAAATAGTTAACAACACAAAGGCCAATCTGAGAATGATTAAAAATCACCTCCTCAGTAGCATTAGTCAGGTTAGAAATTTGATTCCTTTTCCTATGCTTGATGGTTGAAACATGAAAGAAGGAGGTATTCCTATCTCCTTCCTTCAACCATTGGACTCTTGATTTTTTCTTCCAAAAGACCTCCTCATTTTTTAGAACCCGTTCCCATTCCACCCTGGTTCCCCATTCCCGGTTGTGAGTTCACTGACTGTCATCTCCCTCTTCATTTTCTTTTGTAAGGTCCTCAACTCTCCTTCTAACAACCATTTTTTTTGAAACACATCCCTGAACACGTTCTTTTTCCATCCTTTTACCATGTTTTTAATGTGTTTAAGTTTGAAGAAAATCCTATAAATGGGGGAGCCCTGGACAAGAATATTCCACAATTCGACAATTTTATTTTTGAAATCAGGATGAGAGTTCCACATTATCTCAAAGCAGAAGGGAAAGGGACCTACAACAGGGTGAATATTGGTGGTCAGAAAAAGGGGGTTATGGTTAGAGACCATCTTGGGAAAGGTTATTAGATTAGCATCTAAGACATTAGTCCAATGTGGAGAGCAGAGGAAGTGGTCTAGCCAAACCTGAATCAGGTTACCACCAGCCCGTCTATTAGACCAAGTGAATTTCTGGCCCAAGAGCTCAATATCAATTAAACCCAAAGAATTCAAAAAATTAGCCAGGTCAGACATGCTGTTAGAGTAATCCAAAATACCACCACTTTTTTTTCGACGGAAAGAGGGGAGAGTTAAAATCTCCTGAAGCTAGCCAATGATCTCCCCTATTCAGATTAATTTTAACTGCAATGTTATGCCACAAAGTACTCCTCACATTCCTTTGATTTGGAGTATAAATATTAATTATAGACCAAGATTCACCAAGGTAAGTGAATGAGGCCCCCACACTATTTTTATAGTGGAATAATTTAGAGCCCCAAAATTTAGATGGGTTCCAAAGCACAACTAGACCCCCTGAAGCACCCTCAGCATCATTGTAGACATAAGATGCATTAAGCCAAATAAATTTAGAAATTTTATCAAAATTAACTTTCATCATTTTGGTTTGTTGAAGTAGGCACACATCAATCTTATGTTCTACGACATAGTCCTTCAGAGCATGTTGTTTGTGGGAGCTATTGATCCCACGAACATTCCATGACATAATTCTCATTTCTGATCTTTTTTTGAGGACACATCCAATGTCCTCTGCTTTCCTAGGGCAATCTCATTTGTCATTTCTCTCATCCTAGTGTGCCTCTAAGAAGGTCTCCCAGGCTTGGAGTCACCTCCTACATCTGCCTTCTTCTTCCTTCCTTTTTTCTTTGGCATTGTCCATATCACTTCTTCTATAGTTTTCTCAAGCTTCAAACTCCCCATACTTTCTATAGATTCATCAACCATACCAGAGCTCTCTTCCTCCTAGATTTCACCATCCTCAATCAGTGCCTCACAAGTCCCCAAAGAGACCACCGCAAACATAGGATCAACAACTGAAGAGCCAAGGTCATGAGTCCCCACAGATACCACTGCAAACATAGGATCAACAATCGAAGAGCCAAGGTCTTGAGTCATTTGGATAGAAAGGGGTTTAACAACAAACTCCAATAAAGCACTAGGGTCAAATAGTATAGAAGGTGGACCAAAAAGGGTGGATGAAGGAAAAGGGTCCTCATGTGAATGAGCAACCCTTGGGAAAATAAGTCCAGAGTCATCCAATGGATGGGGAACATTTCTAGAAGGAGTAGTAAGATTTTCCACAGTACAATTAACCTTAACCTCTCGACTGACGAAAAATTTACAGTCAAAAATTAGATGCCCAAATTTAGCACACTTTTGACAGTATACCAAAACATTCTCATAACACACTAGTTGTATCCAACTGCCAAACTTAGAGCACAACTTGACAGAGTTCGGGAGGACTTTATCAACACAGATATTTACACATAATCTAGCAAAGACTAACCTAGATTTCAACTTTGTAATAGAATCCGTGGTGACGAATTGACCCAACGAATACCCAGTACCTTTGAAAATGACTTCATCCCAATACTCCAGAGGTAAGTCCGACAACCGCACCCAAATTGGAGCAGACTTATTCAGATCTGTAGTAGGGTTGAAACCCAATTTCCAATGACACATAGCTAGGCTATGTTTCCCATAAACCCATGGACCCGATGACAAAGTCACCACCAAGTCCTCCGCAACCATGAATCTAAACATGAAGAAACCACTAACCTTAAGGTGCCATTTAGCCGCAACCCATTTCCGAACCATATCCACCATTGGACAGTAAGAAAGAAATCTACCCACTACAGTATTCTCCATGGAGGAGAGAATCCTATCACAAATCAAATCACGAATGTCAAACTTCGTCCCAGAAGCCGTGACAACCTCAGGTAAAGAAGGAAATAAGGAGGAGACTTGTTTTCCATTGCATAACACATCCTTCCAACTGACAATCAGAGAGATCTCTACCACCAGTGCACAAGATTTGCCCAGAACCACCAAAATCTTTGAAAAGCTCGTAGGTGAAAGCATTGTCCCCACAGGGGTGGTACCCGACAGACACGGGCCCAAAAGAGAGGAGCACGGGTCAAGGGGGGGCAAAGGGGGACCGTTGGGTACCCCCAAAACAAAGTCCACCTTGCACATAGGAAGTTCAAATGCAGAGGAGCGAGAAGTTCAAACAAAACTAAAGTAATATTTTAAAAGGTATAAAAAAAAATATGTGTTATAATTAAAAGAAATGTAAAAATCTAAATTTAAAAAGTTTTAAAGAAAAAAAGTTGTGTTCTTATCCTTTCTTTTCATACTTTAAAGCTAAGACTAGAATTATGTTTTATTTAATTATGTATTATATTTTTATTACTTTACTGAGAGTATTTCAATATCTTGTATACTTTTCTACAATAAAAAATAATAATTTAATAAATAAAAGGCATTTTAAATCATTTTATCCAAAATAATTTAATAAAAATTAAAGAATGAAGCTTGATAAATCAAACTATCAATTATTAATTAATTATTTAAAATAAGTAACAAATCTCTAAAGGAAAAAAATAGTTAATAAATCAATTTCAAAATAATTAACTATATAAACAAAAGAAATAAATAAATCTTTTAAATAATTTACATTATCCTTTATTTTTATATCTCCCCTTAAATAACTTTCTTTTCACTTTGGGAAAAAATTTCATAACATATGCTCTTCAAACCTACCAATCCTTTTGAGCAACCATCTTATCATCTAATTCAATCCTGGATTTGAAGCCTTTCCAATTATTAAAGCATCATTGCTTCTTATAGTCACAACATCATTTAAAGATGGGAAAATTGTAGACAATAAAAAACCTTGTGAATGAGAACTTTCATACCATCATCTCCATCTCCATGCCTAACATCATCCATTCATCAAAATGATTCATCCCACATTTATTAATCTACTTCATCAAAATAAAATTGATTAAATAATCTTTTATCATACATTAAATTTGAAAATAATTTTTTTAACAAATATCCAAAATAACAAATAAATATATTTTAAAATAAAATATCTAAATTAACTTAAAAAAATCGTTTATAAAAAAAAATGCTAAAAGAAAATTAAAATCATTTTATAAATGAAATTAATAGAAAAATGGTGATAAATTAAATCATTAACTAATTAATTAAAATAAATATGAAATATTCAAACTAAAAAATTACTTAATAAATCAAATACAAAACAATTAACTAAAAAAATAAATCTTTTAAATCAATTAATTAATTAATAATAACTACTTGTCTTTATCCTAATTGCTCCATTGATCATTAAATTGTGTACATCTATTTAAGAATAAATAGCTTTACATGAAGATTAATTAATAAATTAATATTATCAAATCATTATAAGAAACTCCAAATCCTCGCTCTACATGCTAGACAACAATTACCCCAAGGTTGTTTTAACACCACTAGTTCCAGACACTTAGTTTAGACAACCAAACATTCTATGCCACGTACGCATGGAAGCATGTGGAATAGCTATCAATCGTGATAGTGACCAGGAGTTGACATCGAGAAAAATCATCACTGAGAATTTGTTTGCCTATTTCAGTGCACGGGCTATTATAAATTTAAAAAATGGAAATGGTAAATAATAAATTAAGTTTGAATTGAGTATGAATCAAAATAATGTGTCTAGAAGAATGGGGGATCAACATGCAAGAGTGTCCAAGCACAAAAGTTGAGATGAAAAGGTATGTAAAAGAGAAAGTCAAAAACACCATGTGGTTGAAGCAATTTGGCCAGAAAAGTGAACACTATGTTTTGAATTTTAACCCTACTTATGATCACGAAAAAAAAATTCTACACAGGGGAAAATATAAAGTGGAAGGCTAAAATGCTAATAGCTTAGCTAAGAACTAGCTCACACAGTTTGAGATGTGAAATAAGAAGATGGAAAATACCCTAAGAGGAGTGGTCAGATAGGATTTGTTGTTTTTGCTCTTTGGATTTAGTGGAGGCAGAGTGGCACTACGTTATGGAGTGTAAAGGTTATAAGGACATCCAATATAGTTACTTAGAGTTGTTTAAAGTCAATCTTTATTGCCTTTATTTGAAGAGGAGAAGATTGATAAAACAACAAGTTACGTGAACAAAATACACATCAGAAGAAATAAAATCAGCAAAGAGATTGAAAACAATAGCAGGTAGTTCACTGCAGTGGTTTTTGTTGTGTTGGCAAAGGTGGTTTTCTAATTCCATCTCTTGGGTCCCATAGACTGATAGGTCTTGTGGATGTAATTAAAATCAAATTCATTCAACCCTATATTAGAACTGAAATTTGTATTAATGTGTTCACTAGACCACAAGAAACACGACTTGAATACCATAGGGATACTTCAAGTTGTTGTAAATTAGATTTAATGGCCGAGTCTGTTGCTTTTTAGTTAAACTTTTGAATAAGGCACCTATCGTTATAATATGAACTTGTAATGATCAACTTCATATTTTTAAGTTAAGCTTACTCATATTTATATCTATCAAGTTAGAAGACTGCATTACAACATTGATTAGTGACATTTTCTAACATAATGAACTGTGAAAACATTAATATTTAGCTTAAGATCCAAGTTTAAGAAATCAAAATTTGATAATTCAAGCCAGCTTGAGACAAAAAAGTGGCTACAATACACATCATTAAAACTTTGTCCAAATTCTCAGGACTATTAATTCCTCAATGCAGATAAAATATATTTGCAATGAAAACAACAATCTACATTTGAATATCTTAATGTTTATATTGAAATATTCGATTTTAAACCAGTAATAGATCTTTAACAACTGAAAGTGAAATATTAGGAATGACTGGAAGCATCGTACCTTTACAAGTGATTTGTAGTCTTGATATGATGAAAATGAACCAGAAATTGCCAGGAGTAGCACATAACTAACTCTTTGCGCATTGAATTAATAAAAATTCGAACACAAAAAATATTCTTTAGACATATCAGAAACGTTCTCCACTTTTGTTGACTCTTATTTTGAAGGCAAATAAACAAGAATAGTGATCTAATGATCACAAAACATACAAATATGCAAAATCCTCAAATTCCTTTATTGAATTGAAAGGCAGGGCATCTATTATATAGATATTCAAAATAGAGGTTACATAATGGCACACAAGCATATTCACAAATATCCCAACTACACTAATAAATACATACAACCACAATATTAATAACAAGAAGAAAAGTCATAAAATGTTTCCAGAAAAGTCAAGAAAGGCTACAATGGAACTATTGTTGTCATTCTCCCCAATAATGACCATTGGGAAGAACATGAAATAGATCTCTAAGTGTTTTGAACCTTTCACGAGCTAGAGGCTTCATGAAGACATATGCTATCTGATCCTCTATATTATAGTACATAATCTCGATCAATCCCTGTTGAACCAACTCTCTGATGAAGTGATGTTGAATCTCAATATGTTTGGTCCTGCTATGAAACACTAGATTCTTAGTCATTTTTATGGCACTCATGTTGTCACAATACAACAAAGTAGGTCCATTCTATATTTGGTGCAAGTCCTCCAATAGTCATCTCAACCACAGTGTTTGGCATGCTGTAAATGTTGCAACTTTATACTATGCCTCTACTGTAGAAAGTGATACGGTAGGTTGCTTCTTGGACTTCCAAGAGAATACTGCATAACCAAGACTAAAAGTATAACTAGAAGTAGACTTTCGATCATCTATGGAACTTGCCCAATCTGAATTTGTATAGCCAACCAAGTTGCTATCCTCTAAATGCTAAAATTTGAGACCATAACTCAATTTCCCTTTGACATATCTAAGAATCCTCTTAGCTACATTCAAATGTGTTTGCTTAGGTTCTAACATGAACCTAGATACCAAGCTCACTACGTATGTGATATCTGGTCGAATAGTAGTTAAGTAGATCAAACTACCAATGAATTTTCTGTATATAGTGGGGTCCACTGAATCTGACAAATCCAAGTTAAAAAACTTAAGTCCAACTTCTATGTGTGTTGCAACTGGTTTGCAACTATTCAGCTAAAATTTTTGTAGGATGTTTGAAGCATATTTTTCTAATACATGAATATTTCATCTTTTTTTTCCATACTTCTATACCAAGAAAATAGTACATTTATCCCAAATTTGTCATCTCAATTTCAACAACCATAGCTGCTCTAAACTCTACAAATAAAGCTTAATTATTTCCAGTATAGATAAGATCATCAACATAGAGAACTAAGATAAAAATATCCTTAGCTGAGATCCTAATATAAAGATTCGGATCTGATTGACTTCTCAAGAAACCTTTCTGTTGTAGGTATGAGTCTATCCTTGAATACCATGCTCTTGGTGCTTGCTTAAGACCACACAAGACCTTTAATTTGTAAACATAATTCTCTTTAGAGGGTATTTCAAAACCTCTAGGTTGAGAAACATACACTTTCTCATCAATATATCCATTCAAAAAGAATTCTTTACATCCATTTGATAAACTATCCAACTCTGTTGAACTGCCAAAGCCAAAACCAATCTAATAGTATCCATTCATGCTACAGGTGAAAATGTTCCAGTGTAATCAATACCATCCTGTTGAGTGTATCCTTTGGCTACAAATCTAGCCTTATGCTTATCAATGCTTCCATTCGATTTATACTTAGTTTTATAAAGCCATCTTGTACCAACAATTTCCTTACCAGGAGGTAGTTGAACCAAATCTCATGTGTCATTCCTTTCAATTATTTCTATCTCACTATGCATTGCTTCAACCCACTATTCTTTTTCTTGAGCTTGTTCAAATGTTAGTGGTTCATTACTTTCCATGATTTGATTCATCAAAGCATAATTCACTTTTTCTTATGACCTTGTTGTCATTTTCTCAAAATTTAAATCCAACATAAGAGTCGATGGATGATTATTTTATGTCCTTCTTTGATATTTTTGATACTTTCTTGCTCAGGACTGTACTAGAAGATTCAAGCTCATTTTTTTCTTTTTCTCCTTCTTCAACTTCATTAATCATTATCTCTTTTTTCCTTTCTATATTCTACTGCTTCATTGAATACCACATCTCTACTTATGACAAGCTTCTTTCCTATTGAGTCATACAATCTATATGCTTTATTTTCTGATCCATACCCAATAAAAATATATTTTAGGCCTTTATCATCTAACTTAGACCTTTTTTATTTTTGTATGTGTGCATAAGCAACACAACCAAATAATCTCAAGTGATCAACACTTGGCTTTATCCTAAACCATGCTTGTTCAGGAGTCATTCCCTTAACTGCTTTTGTAGGACTTCTATTTAGAAGATACACTATTGTGCATACTGCTTCTGCCCAATAAATTTTATCTAAATTCTTCTCTTTCATCATGCTCCTTTCCATTTAAAAAATTGTCCTATTCTTCCTTTTAGCAACTCCATTTTGTTGTGGAGTGTAGGAAGTAGTGAATTCTCTCTTGATTCCATATTTTTGCAAAAATCTATAAACTGATTTGATTTGTACTCACCTCCATTGTCTGACCTTATCACTTTGATGTACTTTCCGCATTTCTTTTCAACCAACTTCTTGAATTCTACAAAATTTTCAAACACTTTTGTTTTTGTAGGCAAACAATATACCCAAGTTTTTCTTGAGTAATCATCAATGAAGGTTAGATAATACTTAGATTTATTCAAAGAAGGTATTCCATAGGACCACACAAATCATTATGGATTATCTCAAGATGATACTTAGCTCTACTAGATTTTCCAATCGAAAAGCTAACTCTGTGTTGTTTTCCGACAACACATTCTTCACACACTTCTTTTGTATTTTAAATGAAAGGTAGACCCTCAACCATTTTTAATCTCTTAAGTAAAATTAACCCACTAAACTGAGGTGGCCATATCTTTGATGCCAAATTCTACTTTCATTCATTTCACTAGACCTTAATGCTTGGTTTCCTTGGGTGAAATGGAGAGGAAACATCCTATCACCTATCATTTTTTATCTTGCAAAAAATAAATTTATTTTTAGCTTGTCTCTTATTATGCACTCTTTCTCATCAAAAGTCACTTGATAATTTTGTTCTAATGTTTGTCCAATGGACAAAAAATTCTTTTTGAGGGTTGGAACCAATAATGTTTCATTGTAGGGAAAACTTTAGTGGCCAATCTTCGCCAATTGGTGAATATTTGAAATCGGGGCCTCCAAAAATGGTGAATAATACAAGCTAGGAAGGATGTTAAATTGCTAGGTTCTTACAAAAAAAAAAAAAAATTGTCTTGATTAATTCGCCTATGCATTAATTTTTAAACAATGCGTCATTGGAATTGATTCAGTGGTATTTTATACTTTAATTACAAATATTAATTATATTTGCCAGTAATTTTATATTCCTACAATTAATTTTTGGGAAATATCACCACTAATAATAATTTACCATTTCATTTTAGGGATATTTTAGCCTTGAATAGGATTTTTATTTATTTTCATTGATTAACTTTTTAATTTGATGGTCGCAGGTTGATTTTGTGACTTTATATGCACATGCATTTTAAAAGGCTTGTTGAGGCCCAAATTTTTTTTTGGGCCACACTATTAGATTTAATCATGTGGCCCAAAATAAATTTTGAGCCTCAACAACCTTTTTAAAAGACACGTGCATATAAAGTCATGAAATTAACTTGCAACCATTCAATTAAAAAGCTAATCAATGGTAACAATTTCACTTTTCATATAGTATTTTTTTAAAATTGAGAATTTAGAAAAATGCTTAATCTATGTGTGCTCCAATGCATTTATGATAGTGAATATATGCTTGGTGGTGAGGGCTCTACCCCTTGACCCCACCTGGAGCACGTCAGGGCTGTTGTCCCCAAACCCCGTGAGGGGGCGTTGCCCCCTCGACCCCCACAAGGGGGCTCTACCCCCTTGACCCCCACAAGGGATGCTACCCCTTGACCCCATCAGTGGCTGCAGCCCCTGGGCCCCTACTTCAATATTAAAAAAAAAAAGAAAAAATGGGGGAACTATGTTGACCAACTATGCAAATTTTTAAAGGAGAGATTCACCATTGTTATTAATCATTTTAGTGATTATTCACTAGTATTCAATACTTTTATTATTATTTTTACCAATTATTAATTAAGATTCGTCAAGATTTTATAATTTTTTTAATAATGTGCATAAGATTTGCCAGGGAAAATTAATAATTTTTACAAATAAAAGGAAAGATTCGCCAGGATTTTACAACTTCACTGAGGGGGGGTTTCTTAAAGTTATCCCTATTTCATTGATATGTTTAACCTCGCCATATTTTTTTGCAACTACAATTGTACCTTTACCTTTGCTTCCATGAGATTGATTATCTCCTAGTACTATTGTACTTTTATTTTTTTCATCCAAATTGACAAATAAATGTTCGTTTGATGTCATATGTGAAGGACATCTAGAATCAATATACCATACATTATTTTCACTAGCATTTACATTCAAACAAGAAATAATCAAATTTTGTTTATTTTCAAAAATACTATAAGCATTTATTTTTCTCGTTTCACCTTGTTTAATCTAGCATTCTGATGCAAAGTGTCCAGACTTATTGCAATGAAAGACTGAAAATTATTTTTATCATAGTCTCACCCATTGTTTCAACCTCTTCCTCTTCCTGTTCCTCTAAAACTATTACCTCTTCCTCTAAAATTGCTAGATTCACCTTTGTATTCATTTTTATTTTGATTCCTAAAAAATGTGTTTACTTTTTGTCTTATATTTTCTTTAGAGGAAAATGATTGTTCTAGACCTTCTTCATTACTTTTAATCCTTTCTTCATTAGTTAACAATATTCCACTTAGTTCATCTATGTGCATAGTTGTGAGATCTTTGGAAATCTCAATTGGAGAAACCACACCATCAAATTTAGAAATCAAACTCCTTAAATTTTTCTCAATGACATGCTTGTCATCCATAACTTCTCCTAAAACTTTCATTTGACTCACTAGACCTTCTACCTTTGTTAGAAATTCATTCACAGATTCATTAGTAGTCATCTTTACATTTTCAAAAAAATTCCTCATTGTCTGTAATTTTGTAGTTCGGGCACCTTGATATGCATTATTCAATATTTTCCATGTTTTTTTAGAATAAATAGCACCACTTATCCTAGGAAAAATTTCTTGATTAATTGCACCTTGAATAAAAAATAGAGCCTCATTATCTTTCTTGATATTTGCTTTATACGAGCCCTTTTCTGTTGATCATTTAATGCATTAAAAGAATTTGTATCTAGTTCTACATACCCTACTTGTATAATTTCCCACAAATATTTGGATTTGAGTAGGGTTTTCATCCTAGTACACGAATATGTAAAGTTGCCTCCTTCAAATACGAGAATTAGCATGTTAGAAATAACATTTCCTGCCATATAATTTGCCATAAGAGTAATGTGCATAATAACTCAATGGGTCAACACAAAAAACCTAGAGAGATCTCTGCAAATGGATACTCTCCTTGTCCTTTCAAATAGGAACGACACCAAAAATATTTTTATATTATATTTATTTTTGAAGATTAAGTATCGGTTTCAACCAAAAATGTACTTAATTATGCAATAATCACTTTCCATAAAAGAAACACTTTGATAATCCTTTAAGGAAAACTCTTATTCCTTAATACATCACTTTCTCATATAACCTCTTTGTTATGATTTAAAGAAAAATCTCAATATTCAAAAAATATATTTAAGATAATGCTTTAATAACTCCTTTTTCTTTTCTTTTTTAAATAAAACTAGTTTCGACCGTAAAGTTTAAAACTTAGGCTTAAAAATAAAAAGTCAAAGCTTAAATTATAAAGCTTTTAAGAAATGCAATTTCACATGGATTTAGAGTTTTAATTCATAAAAAAAATTCTTAAACTTTTGCATAGAAGTCAAAAAGAAAGAAAGAATCTATATGCAAGTTTCTCAGTAGTCTACAGTCTCTTTCAAACATTTGTTGCACGCCTCCTTCTATGGGCATCTATTATATAGATATTAAAAATAGAGGTTACATAATGACACACAACCATATTCAAAAATATCCCAACTACACTACACTAATAAATACATACAACCACAATATTAATAACAGGCAGCAAAGTCACAAAAAGCTGTGAGAAAAGTCAAGAAAGGTTGCAATGGGCATTATTGTTATCATATTTAAACGGTTTAGCAGTTAAACATAAATGTTTGGGTTGGTAACAAGTGGAGAACTATCTATGCAACCATTAGGATGCACCATGTGCATCCGATGGTTGTGCCCGTGCAAGCCTTTGCAAATGGTTTCCGTACCTACTGTGGTCTCTAGGTCCTATCATCCTGTTGTGACTGTCACATCACCTAAAACCAACTTGTCGTCAAGTCAATGGCCACATAGATAGTTCTTAAATACTTCATTGAAGTGATAGTACAACACACCATTTTGAAATAGAATTTCACACTTGAATCAAATGTAAGGGTAGTTTAAAAAAAATGCCCACCCTTTTAAAGTACATATAATAAAGGTATTTAAATAATATAAAATTTTAAATAATAAATATAATGAGAGATGAAAAAGTTTTGCAATTAAAAAGTGTTTAATAATAAATATATATAGTGAAACATTTTGAATAAATTTTATATAATAAATTATTTTTGAATTATTTTATATTTTTAATTTTTTTAAACACATTTTGACTATATACCAACAAGTGGCCACTCCAATTGGCAACGGCTATCCAGCCCCCAAAAATTTCGGCACTATCTATGCGGGTGACAATTTGCACCAGCCCCCATCGGATGCCCATCCCATGCATAGATAATCCCTGTGCAAGCTAGCAATGGTTTCGTCCTCTCCTGCAGCCGGCACATCACCTAGCACCATCAACTTGCCATCATTTATCATATTATATCAATTAAATAATTAAATTATAATCAATGTCAGTTCCAAAATCTAAAAAACATTTTTTTTTTAACTTTTCATTTTTTAATTATAAATTATATAATAATTATTTTATCTTTTTAATATCTCATATTTTTCAAATTTGATTTAATTTTATTAACTAATATTAAAATCAAAACATATAAATACAATAACATAAAATTACTTTTTGTTTTTTACTTTTCTCTAACAAAATTTTTAATTGTTATTAAATTTTTAAATATTTAAAACAAATAAATAATAAGACGCTAAACTTTTAATCCAATTTTTTAAAATGAACATTTTAATTCTTTGCTAGTGCCATTTAAAATTAGTTATAAATTATTTTCATCGGATTTGAAACAGTATAAAATACAATTTGGGGCTGATTGTATTTTAAAAATACAATTAGTTACAAATCAGCCCCAAATTGTATTTTATACTGTTTCAAATCCCACGAAAATAATTTATAACTAATTTTAAATGGCACTGGCAAAAAATTAAAATATTTATTTTTAAAAGATGGATTAAAAGTTTAGTGTCTTATTATTTCTTTTAAATATTTACAAATTTAATAACAATTAAAGATTTCGTTAGAGAAAAGTAAAAAACAAAAAGTAATTTTATGTTATTGTATTTATATGTTTTGATTTTAATATTAGTTAATAAAATTATATCAAATTTGAAAAATATGAGATATTAAAAGATAAAATAAATTATATCATATTATTTAGCCACCTACTTCTGTGGTGAACTATTTAGTTATGCATGGAATAAATTTTGATGGAATATCAAATACCACTAAATCTTGTGGGACTATTATATTTGAATAAGAATATAAGGTAAGGAGAAGATATTTTGTGACACCCATTATTTGTATCATTTTCCCATCTAATAATATGATTCCTTTTTCTATAGGCTCATATGGGAGTTCTAATGCATCAACAATTTTCTTAGGCATTAAAATAATACTAGCATTGGAATATATCATATCAATATGAACATTGTTTTCAATAATGAGTGTTAAATAAAAAGGCATTGTCTTTATTTTACTAATCTTATTATTCACATTATCAAATATGGTTGGTACATTAGTTGCTATATTTTAAGGCACTGTATGATTGGTAGTTTGAGTGGTCCTCTTAGTTAAATCCTCTTGTCCCTTTAGAGCTTCTTCAAGTAGCTTTCTCTACTCATGAATGGACAATGCTTCCCATAACAAGACATTGGTAGTTATTTTTTTTGTTGGCCAATTATGTTGAGTGGATCTAGAACTAACAAGTGGATTAGCTCAAAAATTTAGCCTCTCAATAGTGACATTAGTAGGAATAACAAGCTATTCTTTCATGATATAAGGTTGATGACTCATTCCTGAATCTTTGATAAGCCTTGTTTAGGAAACTCAAGAGCATGCAAATTATAGGTTCTAGTTGCACCTTAAAACCATGATTCTCCAATGTTCTCTTATTTTCTCTTGTGAAGTAGACAAACTACACTTTGGGTTGTTTTGATATAGTATTATCATTAGCAAAAATTATTCCTTCCTCTTCAATCTAGGAAAACAGTGCATTTTCTAAGGTTGTTTCTTCTTCTTACTACAAGGACTAGGATAAGTTAATGGCTAGTAGGCTTCAAATTTTAGATTAACTTATACAAAATAAGAACAAATTGAACATTAGAACATTGAATCTATGCCAACACTCAAAAAATGTAAACAAGAGAATAAAAAACTAAGGTATGCATCTTTTTTCAAACAATCAAATTCTAGTAATTTATCACATCGTATCAATTAAACAATTAAATTATAATCAATGTCACTCCCAAAATCCAAAAAACACATTTTTTTTTAACTTTTTATTTTTTAATTATAAATTATATAATAATTGTTTTATCTTTTAATATCTCGTTTTTTAAATTTGATTTAATTTTATTAACCAATATTAAAATCAGAATGCATAGATACAATAACATAAAATTACTTTTTGTTTTTACTTTTCTCTAACGAAATCTTTAATTGTTATTAAATTTTTAAATATTTAAAAGAAATAATAAGACGCTAAACTTTTAATCCATTTTTTAAAAATGAATATTTTAATTCTTTGTCAGTGCCATTTAAAATTAGTTATAAATTATTTTCGTGGGATTTGAAACAGTATAAAATACAATTTGGGGCTGATTTGTAACCAATTGTATTTTTAAAATACAATCAGCCCCAAATTGTATTTTATACTGTTTCAAATCCGACAAAAATAATTTATAACTAATTTTAAATGGTATTGGCAAAGAATTAAAATGTTCATTTTAAAAAATTGGATTAAAAGTTTGGTGTCTTATTATTTGTTTTAAATATTTAAAAATTTAATAACAATTAAAAATTTCGGTATAGAAAAGTAAAAACAAAAAGTAAATTTATGTTATTGTATTTATATGTTCTCATTTTAATATTAGTTAATAAAATTAAATCAAATTTGAAAAATATGAGATATTAAAAGATAAAATAATTATTATATAATTTATAATTAAAAAATAAAAAGTTAAAAAAAAAATGTTTTTTAGATTTTGGAAGTGACACTGATTATAATTTAATTATTTAATTGATAGAATATGATAAATGATGGCAAGTTGATGGTGCCATGTGATGTGACGGGCAGGAGAGGACTAAACCGTTGTTGGCTTGCATGGGCACTATCTATGCATGGGATGGGCATGTGATGGGGGCCGATGCAAATTGTCACCGGCATAGACAGTGCCAAAAATTTCTAACAATTTAAACCCCACATAGTTTCAATAATATTTTTTTAATATTTTTTCACAAACGTAAAAAAAAAAACATCTAATTTAATTTCTTTTGGGTAAATATAATATAGATTTATATTTTCTTAATATATTTTTATTATATATTATATAAATATAATATTTTTATATTATTTTTTAATATATATTTTATATTATATATAAAAATGAGGGCTTTTATATATAATATAAAATATATATTAAAAGATAATATAAAAATATTATATTAAAAATTATATTATATAAAAAGAGGGTTTTTATATTATATTAAAAATTATATTGTATAAAAAGAAGGTTTTTATATTATATTAAAAATTATATTGTATAAAAAGAAGGTTTTTATATTATATTAAAAATTATATTGTATAAAAAGAAGGTTTTTATATTATATTATATAAAAAGAGAGTTTTTATATAATTTTAAATATAATATTTTTATATTATTTTTTTGAATATAATTTTATAATATAAAAGCCCTCACATAAATAAAAGCCGACATAAATATTTTATATTATATATAGAAACGAGGGCTTTTATATTATAAAATTATTAAAAAATAATATAAAAATATTATATTTAAAATTATATAAAAACTCTCTTTTTATATAATATAATATTTAAACCCTATTTTAAAAAATTATATATATATATATATATATATATTTGAAAAAATTAAAAAATATATTTAAAAAATTAAAAATTAAAAATTAAAAAAGATATTTTTATTATAATATTTTTTAAATTAGAAATATATTTGAAATATTTGAATGCATCCATTATCGGTGCATTCCTGGGCTGGATAGCCGCTGCCGCTCCAATTCTCTATCGATAAACGGCTCTTTTTCGTTATTAACAGTTTGTAATGAGTATTCATAGTGGAAATAGAACAAATTCCCACTGATATGGTGTTTCTCCAAGTTAACTCCTGGTCACTGTCACGATTGACAGCTATTCCACGTGTTTCTGCGCGTACGTGGCATGGAATATTTTGTCGTTTGATTTAAGTGTCTGAAATAACTTGGCGTAATTGTTACCTGGCGTGTAGAGCGAGGATTTGGAGTTTCTTATAAAGTGTTGTATATTTAGATTTCAATTTGAGGTAATGATTTATGGAAGGAAATTCATTAACTTTGTTTATTAAAAACATAAAAACTAATAATGTAATTTATAGATAATGTTTTAATTGAAATACAAATAGGAAGGGGACGTATATTACAATTATACTTACTTTTAGTAGTTTAGTTTTGTATGTTTATAGAGTTTCATATATCTAGATTTTATTTAGGGTAATTTATAATAATTAATAAAGATTAAAACAAGATGATATTGTCTTCCATTGAATTTTGATATAAAAACTATAAACAATTTCATCACATGAAACCTATTTTTGAGCGTTGGATTTTTGGCTTGTATACAATTTACATGTGTCAAAAAATAATTTGTAATGTGTTTGTATAATGCTTCACACCACTAAGTGCTTTATTTTAGAGTCAAAGTAGAATGTATGACACATATATCTTGAGTAGTGTTACGAGATAATTATAGGAGATCACGGTGGGGAAAATAGTCATACTATTAAAATTCAGATTTTAATAAATAAATTTCATAATATTCAATAAACATATGTGGAAAATATTTTTTTCTTATTATTACATACACTGCAAGACATTTATTAGTTGATGCTCATAGGGGTGAAGCATCACCTAGATGTAATGCATGTTAAGTGAAGCATTAATTCTAATGGGAGATGTGTTTGTGTGAACTATTACTCATGAAAAATGGTTCAACAAGTTTGATTTCTCAAATATGCAATTGAATTTTGGTATACCATAAGTTCACACACTATAGAAATAATTTCTAATTGTCAATGAGATGAACAATTATAACATGGTTGTTTATTCTTCTATTGAATTTATTGCATTTTCATGTTTAGAGATCTTTGATGTTGTCAAATAACAATCTACAATTTTATTTTGAAAAAGGAAAAGTAAAGATAGATTAAAAGAGAATTATATATGAATTAAAAAAATAAAAATTCTTCATCATAAGTGAAATCTTAGATAAGAAATTCTAAAATTACTATTATTATAGCCATAAATAAAGATGGAAAAAAGATCATATGGATGGATAGTTCTATGAAAAATTACCTTAATATAATACACTTGTTGCTATCTAGTTAAAAAAATTAACAAGATATTATCATTGCAATGTGAAATTATGTAACAAATTTTAAGTGATGGATAATAAATATATATAGTGGTTTATCAAGATAAGTAATAAATTTTTATTTCATCATCTATAACAAAGGTTGCATGCATAAATTAATATTCAGATTTCAAAAGTAAGAAAATTAGAATCTAAGCTAAATACATATGTAAATGCAACTAAAATATATAGCATTGAAACATTTTTTAAATTATTGACTTCAACATTCTATAATTTTTCCTACAAATTTCTCAACATGTATGAAAACACTCAAGATAAGAAGAAATCTCTACATTGAAATTTCATCATGTTCTAGAGTAGGTATCTAGTTCTAAATTAATAGTAGACATTAAAATATATTATAGATAGTTGGAAGAATCAAACACACCTCAAAATTAACCATCATTTATTTTCATTGAGTCAATATTGATTTTAAATCCATTATAGGAATTGATATGTGAATTTCCCATGTAGTCTATCTAACATTTTTAATTCACATTAGATTGTATTTTTTCATTAATTAATATTTTTAATATAACATAATTATAATTTTCAATTAATTAATAAATATCTTCAAATGTTGATTCAAAATGCTAGTTAGATATTGAGTGAGTTTTCAATAATAAAAAGAATCATATTTTTAGAATGATAAGGGTGTGGGCTATATTAGAGACAATATAACTATATTCACTATTTTTATGTCACCATCATGTCTAAGCATTAATTTAAATTTTATTTTATACTAAATTTATCATGTAGAATAAAGAATAAAAGAGTTATTGGAATAATAAATAAGATTTTAATAAGATACAATAAATTTTTAAAAATGAAGAGTAAAAAATCATCAACCAATGTAAACTTCATTAAAGAAACATAAATTATTTAAATAAAATGTTTAAAAATATAATAAATAATAAAATAAAATTAATTATAATAAAATGAAATGAAATATTTATATAATTAGGATTATCCATTTATAAATCAATCATGACTAATAAATACTATTTATTTACCAAAATATAATATAAACGAACACTTATTAGAAACCAATTAAAACTACATTCAAGGCATAATTTAACAGACACAAATATATTTTTTTTAATAAGAATTGAAAGGTTATTTAAATTTAGCTCTCCCATCTGTTCTTCATAACCTAATTCTAAATAATTCAGCAACAAAATAATTACAATTCCCAATGCAAATCCCCTAAGCCAAAGCTAGGTAGTGCGGTGAGCAAATATAGAAATAAAAGCACGAGAAAATGATTGTCTTGAAGATTCCGAAGAAAGATTTCAAACTGGGGGCTCCAGTAATTTACTGGAAACAAGTGGCTTCACATGTTCCTGGAGGTTACCGTAAACCATAGTGCACACCTTCACCATTTGTTTCTCTGTGTCACTCACACAAAGGTTATATAAGTCTTTGCGGTCCAACAATTCCCAACGCGCATACTTTTCTGCCCGATCCCTCCACAACCAAATACATTTTTGCATGAAAATTGAATGAAGAAGGCTCCCTGGACAAGTCTTGATCATGCCCTTCCCTGCATCACATAAAAGCTGGTCGTCAATCTCATTGAGTTCCTCCATCACCGCCTTTTTTCTAAGTTTCCTTGCTCTGACTGCAACAGCTGCAAAATACGCAGGAGTAAACGAGGCCCGGTGCCATCTTTCTAGCATATCAGCATATTCCCCGAACATATTCTGCTCATCCCGCCAAACATTTGCACAGTTTTCCACTTGGGTAACAAGTCTCTGCAATTGAGTAGCCCGGTTTTCGATCTTGGACACGCTGGCTCTCGAGTAGGCTGCATAAAGATTCTTAAATTTATTGTGACCATTCATTATACTCATTTCTACCTTGCATCGTGTACAGACACAACTGAAACCAAAGGCCGTGGAAGACTTCTGTCGTGAAGGGTACGGAACCAAAACATTAAAATAGGGGATGGTGATTTCTCGTCCCTTTTCAATTTTTTGTGTTGCATGTATCCTTTGAATATCACCCACATTGATTCTGGCTGCGTTGGGGGTGCAGGAATGGTTAATGAAGGAGGGAAGCAGCCACACCCCATAATACAGCCGCGCTGGAACATCGTTAAAGATGACTGATTCCTTGCAATTTTCTTCCATCGCGGCTGGACAAGCATCGTCCAAGGAAATGCGTTCTAAGATGCGAAGGATTTCGCGGTTCTTCTGTTTCTCGCTCAGCTTATAATATTTTTCCTGAAGTGTAGCCCAGTATAGTGGGTATCCTAGGCCAGTCATGGAAACGAAATCGGACATTTTTGGAATGAAGAGCGACAAACCCTTGATGCCATGAGAAAGAAAAATCTGGCGAGTGGTTTCTTTGCACGATTCCAGAGCATCCATCACAATCTGGAGCAGTGCATTGTGATCTTTCATAGGCGTGTGAGAGACAGCCAAACCCTTGCTGAGCAATAATACCTGACCTTCCTCAATATCCTCCGAGGCAAACAAACCCCTGCCGCAGCCATTGCTTGTCATTCTGATCTCCACCGGCCCAATAAAATCGGCATCGGGTTTCAACACATTCGGGATGCGTAAACTCGGTTGTAAGATTGCTTCGCTAATCTCAAAATAAAGGGTCCCAAATGCCCGATATACGTCAATAAACTTATCCTTCTGTTCTGGGAACAGAGCACATGAATTCTCAATTAATTCAAATGCCTTCTTATATCTTCCTACAGATAAAAGTGATGAAAGTATTGGCCTAAGTTCTGAATTGTCCAGTTCATAGGACTTCTCAGCGTCTGCCAGTGCTTTCTGGTATCGACCAAGTTCCAAATACGCCGCCCATCTGAGAAGGTGCATATAACTAATGATTGAACCGTCTTCTGGCATTCCTTGGGAGAGACATACTAAACATTTAGTAGTATATCTCACACATTTCTTCGAATTACCTGCATTATGAGCCTTGCCAGCGGTTTCCTTCCATCTCTTAAATTTTTCTTCACCGACTGTAACACTGATGTCTGCTGAAGCAGAAAGGCTCTCTACTGTTTCAATATACAAGGGATTCTCTACATTGATGAATGGGATGCCGCCCTCACCTTCCACAAGCATGGGTTCCTTGACAGCGACTTTTCGGCCTCGAGGATAAGTGCATCTTGCAAAAGATTGATGAATAGATGAGGGATCTGGAGAAACAATAGAAAGAGCCACTGCACTCCCACTTCCTACCTCCTTCAACAGAGTATAGATTCTCCCAAATTTGAAAGGCTCAACACAGAGCTCGCCAAACAGCACCACACCTTCATTCTGCTCCCCTGTTTTCAAATCCTTGAGGCTTACTGGAACAAGTTCATCTGCACTTTCTGTGGCTTCATGACTGCCCTGGTATTCTTCTTCATGTTTGTCATGCATGTCAAAAATCTTTCCAACTTGAGGATGCGTGAGATACAAGCGAGCTTTGTCGTGGACTGAAGTTAAACGTTGCCTATCAAAATTCTTGAAGGAATCAAGCATGACATGTATATCATCGTCCGCTCCAAGAATGCGAACAAGCTTCTCATAATATCGGGGCTGTATATTTTCTCCAGATTGCCGATCTACCTCACTAGCCTGTGATACTTTTTGAGACATACTTCTTTCTTTCCTTCTTTTTTTGCTTTTTTTTGCTTTATTCACTAAAAATATTGCATGCCAGTTATTGTGTACACAGATTGAGGTTCTACGGTGAATGCTGTCTTTATTGTGTAAACTGAGAGCATCTCTCACAAGTGTTGGCCGCTTCTGCTTAAATTTACCTGTTCACATGTTCAGATAGCTTCAGGTGTATGGGATTTGCCTAGCACTGTTGAAAATTGATCCGATCTTTCAAATATTTAAAAAATAAGAACGGTAATAATATATTAGGTTTGAGTTGAGTATGAATCAAAAGCATGTGTCTAGAAGAAAAACAATAGAGGTGAAACCCTATATTAGAAACTCTGAAATTATTATTACTGTTTTGACTCGACCGTAGGAAACACGGCCCGAATACCATAGTGATACTTCAAACTGTTGAAAAATAGATTTCATGGATGAGTCTGTTGCTTTCTAGTTAAACTTTTGAACAGGGCACCTATCCTTACAGTATGAATTTCTAATGATCAACGTCAGATTTTGAAGTTAAGCTTACTAATATTTATATCTATCAGGTTAGAGAACAACATTCCAACATTGATTAGCAAAGTTTTCTGACCTAGTGAAATGTGAAACCATTAATGCTTAGCTTAAGATCAAGGTTCAGGAAGGCAGAAACCGACAATTCAAGCTACAAAACACATCACTAAAGCTTGTCCAAATTCTCAGTACTGTTAATTGCTCAACGCACATAGAAATATTTGCAATGAAAACAACAATCTACATTTGAATATCTTTATGTTTATAGTGAAATATTCAATTTTAAACCAGTAATAGATCTTTAACAGCTGAAAGCGAAATACTAGAGATGACTAGAAGAGTCCTACCTTTACAAGCGATATCTAGTCTTGATATGACGAAAGCAAACCAGAAATTGCCAGGAGTAGCACACAATCATCTCTTTGCTCATCAAATTGATAACAATTTGAACATAGAAAATATTATTCAGACATATCAGAAACGTTCTCCACTTTTGTCGACACTGTTCATCAGTTGTAGCGGGTAAACAGGAATATTTAGGGTTTGCTAACAATCGACCACTCCAATTCTATGGATTAAGTAACGGCTAAATTTGGTAATGAAGAGTTTGTAATGGATATATTCATAGGAGAAATAGGCAAACAAATTCCCGGTGATATGATTTTTCTCGATGTTAACTCCCGGTCACTATCACGATTCACAGCTATTCCACGTGCTCCCGCGCTTACGTGGCATCAAAAATTTGGTCGTTTGAATTAAGTGTCCGAAAGTGGTGGTGTTAAAACAAGCTTGGGGGAATTGTTGCCTCGCGTGTATAGCGAGGATTTGGAGTTTATATTTTATATTGATTAAATAATATTAATTTATTAATTAATCTTCATGTAAATCCATTTATTATTTAATAGATTTAAGTGATTTAGAGTATACGTGGAGTGGATAAGTAGTTATTATTAGTAAATTAATTGATTTAAAGTATTTCTTTAATTAATTATTTTGTATTTGATTTATTAAGTGATTTTTTAGTTTGAAAATTTGGTACTTCTTTTAACTAATTAATTAATGAGAGATATTAGATTTCCACAATCTATATTCAATAGAATGCTTTTTTTTCTTGATATTACTATGTGAAATTAATTAATTTAAATCTCACATAGAATAAGAAAAAAAAAGACTTTAATCAATTAATGATTTAATTGATCACATTTTATTTCTTTATTAATTTTATTCATAAAATGATTTTTTTTTTTTTTATTAAGTTATTTTGAATAAATAAATTTATTTTATTATTTTGGATATATACTAAATGTATTTTTTTAAAATTTATTGTATAATAAAAGACTATTTAATCAATTTTATTTTAGTGAGGTAGATTAATTAATGTGAGATGAATTATTTTAATGAACAGACAATGCTATTTATGAAGATGGAGATGATGGTACAAAAGATCAAGTTCACAAGATTTATTATTATGTATAACTTGATCATCTTTAAATGATGTTGTGATTGTAAGAAGCAATGATGCTTCAATAATTGGAAATGCTTCAAATTTTGAATTGAATTAGATGGTAAGATGGTCTGAAGGATGGGTAGGTTTGAAAAACATATGTGATTTTTTTTTTTCAAAGTGAAAATGAAGTTATGGAAGGGAATTAGAAAAATAAAAAATAACATAAATCATTTAAAAGATTTATTTCTTTCTTTCCTTCATATAATTAATTATTTTGAATTTGATTTATTAACAGATTTTTTCTTTTAGAAATTTGTTGCCTATTTTAACTAATTAATTAATAAGTAATGATTAAATTTATCAAACTTTTTTTAAAATTTTTTTATTAAATTATTTTAGATAGAATGATTTAAAACATCTTTTTTATTAAATTATTTTGGATAAATGATTTATTATCTAGAAGGTTTCCCCTATGAAATGAAAGACTTACTTTGAACAATTGTAGAAAAGGGTACAAGATGAAAAGGAAAATCAACTATAGTCTTATCTCTATACTATGAAAAGAAAGGATAACAATGCAACTTTTTTCTTTTAAACTTTTTAAATTTAGATATTTATATTTCTTTTAATTATAACACATACAAGTAATATAAATAGTTAAATATATTTTAAAAATTTTATTCCACTATTGAATCATCAAAAAGCAAGTTTTCAGGTACACTTAATGGTAAAGAAGTTGTTGTTTCATGGTAAAAGCCTCCAAAATCTCATTATCACATAAAATCCATATAAATATTATTTGACCATTTGGATGGGAACATTCTATTTCTATTTGCAATATTTTTTGTCAATTTGATGACAACTTGCTTTTTTCATTTGCATTGCTTTATGCAGAATTTGATGGTCTATTTGAGCGTTTTTATCATTATAGACTGTATTTAACTGTATATATCACACTTTAAATTATTTGTAAACCGTAAAATTTTATTATAGGGTAATATAATATAATAGTTTTATTTATAATAATTTGTTATAGAAATAAAAATGATTTTTTTTTTAAATGTTTATTTTGAATTTATTTTTAAATCGATGTAGAAATATATATTAAATTAAAATATTTTCAAAGAATGTTTATCTTCAATAAATTGTAAAAATCAATTTAGAATTTTTTTTTGCTTTGTTTATTGTTTTTATATTAAAAACCAATTTAGAAAGGAATCTTTACTTTGTCTATACTTGTTATTTATTGTTTTTTAAAATCAATTTAGAAATAAATCTCTCAAAATATTTGCTTTGTTTTATTGTTTTTTATATTAAAAATCAATTTAGAAACAAATATTTGTGTAAAGAAGAGTTTGGAATAAGAATTTGAGGATTAGCTTCCAACTTGATGTAAGGGTTTTCTATGCATAGTAGTGGTACTATTATTTCAAGTTGTGTAGCAACTTGGTGCTATTTGATGGTCTTACTTAAACTCTACTTTTATACATCCACTGGTTGCCAACTTTGGATCTGAACTGATCACCATAAAGTTTCTCCAAAAGAAGAGGTCTTGTTGTTTGTAGTTTTATTTGTGACTGTGTTGTTGATTGCTATTTTTTTTTCGTTTTTAGACTACTTTTTTGTAAGTTGCATTCTTTCAATAAAAAAAAATATTAACTCTACATTTTTTGACAACTTATATTTTTCTTAAAACGTCAATTGAAAGGTTGTAAAATGACCAAACCGTCATAAACAAATTATTTGACAGGTAGGGGTGACCGTCGAAATCCAGGCCTGGCTTTATGTTTTAAATCTATATGCAAATGTTTTATACTATATAATATACTTAATTTTTTAAGGAAAAAATATAGATTTCTTAAATTTGTTATACACATTATACCATAATTTTAAAAATATTATTAATTAGCTTATATATATATACATATATTAAATAATAATAATATAATATATAAGTATATGTGTAAGTGTATGTGTAAGTGTATGTGTATGCTTCTCTATATATATATGTATGTATATAAATATTATATGTATATATGTGTATATGTATGTGTATGTGTGTTATGTATGTATATGTGTGTATATATATGTGTATATAATAGTGGAATTAGATAAAGCAATAAATAATGAATTGACTCCTTATTTTTAGAATAGATTGCATTTTATTTTGTATTTTTAAAGTTTGGTGTTACTTATAATTTTTAATATAGAAGGTAAAATTAATAATTTTAATATAGTTTATTTTTATATTTAATAGTCTATTTGAAATATAATTTTAGTTTTTAAAATTTTATTTATTTAATAATTTAACTATATTTATGCTGAATTATATATATTGATTTGTAAGAGGCTAGTTTTATTATGATATGAGAAATTAGCCTAACAAGCACATGTGAGACCAAAGAAGAGGGGTCTCATATTGGTCATATTGGGCAATTTAAATCACTACCTACTTGTTCCTAATGCCACTCTCAAAAACCATGTCTATCCTAAAATAAAAAGCTAAATATCATATTGAAAAATTAGAATAATTACACATATGTGTTAGTGTTAAGTTTTATCTTCAAGTTAATTACTTAATTAGTTTTTCACGGATTTCTTTTTTCATGCCTTTAAAAGGTCTCTACATTATGTATTATCTCATTTAATTTTTTGAATATTATCTTTGCATATTTGGTAGAATAGTGTTTTTTCCTTTTCTCAAGTTGAAAAGGATAAATATTTAAAACAATAAAAAAAATTGGATTTTTCTATATTTAACACTGGTTGAAGATATTATATATATCTTGTTGCTTTGAAAGCTAAATAATATTGTAATGAATTGTAATTGAAGAGTGGGAATTGTGTGAAGGTTGTAATCAGTTTTTTTGAGCAATAGGAAAACATATACTTCCCCACGTGGATGTTTCCTTGGCATATATTCAAGGTTTACCATATAAATCGGTGTCTTGTTTATTATTCAGCCATGGTCATATTGGAGAATTTAAATCACTACCTACTTATTCCTAATGCCACTCTCAAAAACCATGTCTATCCTAAAATATCATATTGAAAATTTAGAATAATTACACATATGTGTTAGTGTTAAGTTTTAACTTCAAGTTAATTACTTAATTAGTTTTTCATGGATTTCTATTTCCATGCCTTTAAAAGGTCTCTACATTATGTATTATCTCATTTAATTTTTTGAATATTATCTTTGTATATTTGGTAGAATAGTGTTTTTCTCTTTTCTCAAGTTGAAAAAGATAAATATTTAAAACAATAAAAACAAAACAATAATTTTTTTTGGATTTTTCTATATTTAACACTGGTTGCAGATATTATATATATCTTGTTGCTTTGAAAGCTAAATAATATTGTAATGAATTGTAATTGAAGAGCGGGAATTGTGTGAAGGTTGTAATCAAATTTTTTGAGCAATAGGAATACATATATTTTGCCACGTGGATGTTTCCTTGGCATATATTCAAGGTTTATCATATAAATCAGTGTCTTGTTTATTATTCTATAATTCCATTTTATTATCTTCTATATTTCTTTGCATCAAACTTGTGTTGCAATTATTTAATTTTGTGAGTTTTACATTTCCATTTCTCCAACACTATGTTCTTGTATGACACACTTTATATTTTTTCCAAGCCTATCCTCCTAAGTGTAAAATCTTTACAACCTCAAATTGTGTGAGATACATGGCACCTTTTTCATGGATTGAAGTTAAGAACTTCTTATCAAAGCTATTAAAGGTAGTGAAGGAGGTTTTATGTATGATTCCAAGAAGCCTATCAAAATATGGGGGTATTGCCTCAGTGACCCTTAAGAAAAAAAATTGTGGTCTCTAAACCTTTTTCAGTCATGGCTACTCGTTGTCCTCCTCCTTGTGCTGATCAAAATCAATTGAGTAGGTTGTTGTAAAAATGGATCGACGGCCAAAGAGAAGGTGT
>CM021103.1:88450037-88522943 GCA_007115665.2 Sequoiadendron giganteum | reverse complement strand
TCCTTGGTATCTGCTCAAAGGTAATGTCGATGAAAGATTCCTTGAGGCTTTCTACCACCTTCTTGTATGGTGTGAGCTTATCATCCTTGGTTTGGTATTCGCCGTTGACTTGGTTGATGATAAGTTGCGAGTCGCCATAGAATTTTAGTGCCATGATTCGCCATTGTGCTGCAATCTTGAGTCCTATGGTCAAAGCCTCATATTCTGCTATATTGTTCGTACAAGGGAATGCCAGCTTGTATGATCTAGGTATGCAGTCTCCTTGCGGCGTGATGAAAAACACACCAGCTCTCGACCCATGTTGTGTGTGAGATCCATCAAAGTATAGCTTCCAGTGGTCTGTTGCATCAAGGTTAAAAAGGGACTCATCTGGGAATTCTGATATGAGTGGATTATTTGTGTAGAGGGGAGCTTCTGCCAGCTGATCCGCAATGACTTGTCCTTTTATGGCTTTTCGTTCTACATACTCGATATCATGTTCAGATAATATCATTACCCACTTAGCTATTCTACCTGTAAGTGCTGCTTTTGTCAATAGGTACTTTAGAGGGTCTATTTTGGCAATCAACTTGATTTGGTGCGCTAGCATGTAGTGTCTAAATTTCTGAGTCGCAAATACCAATGCTAGGCAAGCTTTCTCTATTGACGTGTAATTGAGCTCATGTCCCACCATTGTTTTGCTGATGTAGTATATAGCCCGCTCGGTTCCCTTTTCATCATGTTGGGCTAAAAGGGCCCCCAGGGCGGCTGTTGTTGTGGAGATATATAGGATTAATGATTTCTCCACAATTGGTGGCATCAATACAGGTGGTGTAAGTAGATATTCTTTTATTTTGTTGAATGCTTGCTCACATTTGTCATCCCATCTGAAAGCTACTCCCTTGTGAAGTAGGTGTGAATAGGCAATCTATTTATCTGCCAATTGTGCTATGAATCTTCGGATGGACTGGAGTCTTCCTTGCAATCCTCTTAGTTCTTTCAACGTTCTTGGTGGTTTCATTTCGAGGATTGCTTTTACCTTTGCAGGGTCTACCTCTATCCCTCTCATTGAAACTATGTATCCTAGCAGCTTCCCTGATCGTACCCCAAAGACACACTTCTTCGGGTTGAGTCTAACCTTATATTGTTCGAGCCTGTCAAAGATAGCACTTAGAGTTGCTATATGGTCTTGTCTCTTCTTTGATTTAGCAAGTATGTCATCTACATACTCTTCGACTGTTTTGTGGATCATGTCGTGGAAGATTAATGTCATGGCTCTTTGGTAGGTAGCTCCTGCATTCTTCAACCCAAATGGCATTACATTCCAGCAGTAGGTGCCCCAAGGACATGTGAATACTGTCTTGTGTTGGTCTTCTTTTGCGATCAAGATCTGGTTATACCCCGAGAAACCATCCATTAGGGACAGCATCTCATGTTCGGCCGTCATATCCACTATCATGTCAATGCTGGGTAGTGGAAAGTCATCCTTGGGACATGCTTTGTTTAGGTCTCTGAAATCAGTGCAGATGCGGATGCCCCCTTTCGGTTTTGAGACTGGTACGAGGTTAGATACCCATTCTGGATAGTCAATCAGGCATATGAAGCCAACATCCAGAGGTTTATGTAGCTCAATCTTTACAAGCAAGGCTATTTGTGGGTGCATCTCCCTTAGCTTCTGTCTGACTGGTTTTGCTCCAGGGTGAATGGCCAAATGATGCACTACTACTTCAGGATCCAGGCCTGGCATGTCTGCATAGGTCCACGCAAAATTTACCTTTCTCTCCTTTAGGAAAGCTGCTAGTAGTTTTTGTTCTTCTTCTAGGAGGGATTCTGCATAGAAGGTAATTTGTGGTTCTGATTCTATTCCTAAGTTGACCGGGTTGCACTGTTCTGCCAATACTGTTGACTTCTCCTGGTGTAGAGCAGTAGGGGGAAGATTGAATCCTTCATCCTCTGGCGCCTCGGAGAGGTTTTCGCCATTGGATGCGTCCTTTATTTTTACTATTTTATGGTTAGAGAGTGCCACTATGTGGTTTTCACTTAATAACTCTGAGCTTATTCTCGATCTTTTTCTTTTGCGACTGAAGGATTCAATCATCTCCCCATAGTATGCTTGTGTGTCTAGAGTGATATCAAATCCTGCCTTGTGATCTCCACATGGAATAGTATCCCTTAGTCCCATGAATTCCGAGAGAGCCTCATCGTTTTCGAACGAGTCTAGAATCGGCGGTCCCCGTTGGTCGTGATCGATGAGTTGGGGGTACACTAAGTGGATTTGGTGGGTTTGTTGGATTGGCTCAGCGGGTGAGACACTAATCATCAATAAGGTGGAATCTTCAAAGAGCCTAGGTAAGCCACCTATGGTGTCATCATCGTCACTGCTACTACAAACGTCAATTATGTCAAATGTGAAGTTATCGAGAGGTAGGCCTGTGGACACGGGTAATCTAAGGTTAGTTGCCGAGACCCGAGGAGAGGACCTAACTGCCCTATTAGGAACACTTCTGCCACGCACAGTTATACTCGAAGGGGTACAGCCGAGGCCAAGGTTTTGCATTCTTCTTTCTGCAATGATGGGCTCCAACCGTCCATCACTGTTTCTTCCTAGGCTTTCATTCCTGTTATAGCCCATGTCGAACATCATTTGTAACCCTCTATTTGTTTCCTCCATGGGTAGGGTGGGAGTGGGTCTTTCATCTTGGTACAGAGTGTTTGTGATGTCCTCCTCATCCACATTTTCCTGACTGAGATCCCCCCAACTGTGGAATCTAGAGGGTTCGGTTCTAGTGTGGATAGGTGTTTGAGTCAATTGTGGTTGCCCATGTGATCTAGGAGATTGTGGTAACTCTCCTACAACAAAAGCATTTCTCTTCATTCTATAATCACCACATCCATTGTCTTGTATCATGTTCTTGATCTCAGATATGTCGGGGATGGTGGGTGTCTCTGTCGCAGAAGTGGAGGCGAGATTAGCTGGGTCTATGTATGAAGTGGATGGGCCTTCATCGTTTTTAGGTACTTGAGGGATTTTGTAAAACTTGGCTTCCAAGTTTTTGCAATAGGCGAAAGGTTCGGGGTCCCCATATATGGTAACCTCCTCGTTTTGATATGAGAACTTAATGCACTAATGATAGGTTGAGGCCACTGCCTTCATTCTGTGTATCCATGGGCGTCCCAGGAGGATGTTGTATGGCAAATCAAGGTCAAGAACTTGACAAGTTGTTTCCATGGTTGCTGGCCCCACTTGGATGGGGATCTTGATAGTGCCTTGAGACACTCTTTCTTGGTCATCATATGCTCTTATGGTGATACTTTTGTTTTTATTGATGGAATCCTCGGTGAATCCCAATTTCTTTATAAGTTTTAGAGAACAAATATTAAGACCTGCACCACCATCTACCAGGACTCACTTGACTTTCTTTTTATGAACTAGGATTTGGAGGTGAAGTGCCCGGTTATGAGATGGCTACGGGGGGAAATCTTGGTCCGAAAATGTGATGAGATTCGGGGTAACGATGTTACCTACCATAGCCTCAAATTGCTCTATGTCAAGGGTAGCAGCGACGGTAGAGGCAGCTAGTGCTTCATCCAGGATCTGTCGATGAGCGGCGGAGATTTTTAGTAATTCCATGATGGATATTTGTGCGGGTGTTCTCTTCAGTTGGTCAATTACATTGTAATCATAGGGAACGGCCTTTGTGTTGGTAATGGGGGTCTTAGCAGGTGCCCCGACAATGGTAACTTTTCCGCCTCGTGTGGTGACTCCACAGTCATTGTTGGTTCCCTTGATATTTATGACAGTGACCAACTCGTCGACACATCCGACTATCTCCTCGTATACTAGATTGGCACTCGCATACTTTTGTTTACCCTAATTATTCCCTTGGTTATTTCCGTGTGTAGATTTTTAGGTCTTGGTTTCCGGCCGGCTGCTCGATGTTGATGACCTTATCCTCGATGAGGTCTTGGATGATATTCTTGAGTCTCATGCAGTTGGCGGTGGTGTGTCCTTTAACTTTGTGGAAGTCACACAGGAGATTCTCGTTGTACCACGGCGGTTTGGTCATGGGCTCTGTGTATTGTTCGGAGTTAGAAATTTTGATTAGGTTTTCTTTGACCAATTTCTTCATGACAGACTCAATCGATTCGCCAAGGGCTGTGAACTTCCTCTTGGGGGGAAACTTGTTGCGGGGAGGTGGTCCTCCTTGATTACCCACATTGTTGACTTGGCTAGTGGAAGGTGGTTGTGACTGTGCTACTACTGCATTAGCCTGCACATTGTTGTGGTTATGAGTTTGTGGATGATGATGATTTTGGGTATTTTGCTTAGGAGCACTGATGACTACCTTAGCATCAACCACGCCGTCGTTCGTGATATTTTTGTTCCTCGACCATGTTCGAGGTTTATCATTGTAGTTGTTGGATGGGCGGTTATCCTGCGGTGGAGTGAATGTAGGTGCGCCTCCTCGCGCAGTAAGGGCTCTTTCGATGTTAAGCGCCTTTGGAATTAGTTGATCATAAGATGTGATGCACTGCATTTTTAGGTAGAACGCCAGGTTTTCATCTAAGTTGGCTATGATGGTGCAAACTTGTTGTTCCTCTGGCATGGCCCACTTGCTCTGATTGGCCTTGGATCGCCATCTTTGCAAGAAGGATGCAAATAACTCTCCTCTTCTTTGTTTGAGTGCAAATAGTTCTTCTAAACTGACATCCGCACCCATATTAAAAGCGTAATTTTTAAGGAAAGCCTCCACAATTTCCTTGAATGTTTTAATGCCCGTGGGTAGGCGAGAAAACCATTCCATAGCTGGACCAGTCAGTTCGGGGGAAGAGCCGCATTAGATACGTGTCATCATATGCGACTTCCATGCAGTGCACCTGAAATTCCCTGACGTGGTTTTCAGGGTTGCCCTTTCCATTGTACTTATCAAATTTGGGGATCTCGAATCCCTTTGGAAACGGTACCATGGTGAGACTTCTATCGAACGGATAAGGGCACAAGTTGCCTAGTGTCCTTGTGGTTTTTCCTGCTTGCAAGTCCAACACCTGCTACGAAAGCAATTTGATCTGTGTTGCGACATCCTTGCTTGGGTCGGGGGGTGGGATGAATGAGTGGTGAGGTGTTGGAGGTGTTTGATGGGTGGGGAGCGTACTGGTCGGCATTTGCTGCGAGCTTGGTTGTGCGTTTAGGGCTTGTTGGTAAGCTTGCATTTGTGCCAACAACGCTTGTTGTTGATCTTGCTGTTGCTGTTCCAATAGCGCTTGCTGTTGGTCCATCTGCTGTTGTTCCCATGAAGCCTGCTGTTGGTCAAGTTGTTGCTGAGCTAGTAACGCTTGTTGTTGGTCTAGCTGCTGTTTTGCCAACAATGCTTGTTGTCGGTCGAGCTGCTGTTGTGCCAATAAAGCTTGTTGTTTAGCTTGGTGTTGTGCCTAAAAGTCTTGCAGGGCTTGGTGGTAGGCTTGCAAGTGGATAGCTTGCAATTGCGCTTGGTATTGAGCTTGTGTCTTTTGTTGGGCTTGAGCTTGAGCTTGGGCTTGAGCTTGCACTTGTGCTTGTGCTTGTGCTTGTGCGGCTTGTGCTTGAGCTTGAGCTTGTGCTTGTGCTCGCGCTTGTGCAGCTTGTGCTTGAGCCTGAGTTTGTGCTTGCGCTTGTGCGGCTTGTGCTTGAGCTTGAGCTTGTGCTTGCGCTTGTGCGGCTTGTTGTTTTTGGAGTGCCTTTTGGCGGGCAGCTTGTTGTGCATTTTACAACATGATGGAGTATGAATTGGTCGTGTTGTGCTTTGGCAGTGGGATTGGTGGTGGAGCAGGAATCATGCCAATTGTCGTGGCGGGTGGAGGGATTGTGGTTGTGACTATGATTTGGGTTGTGGGCGGGGTGGTTGAGACAATTGGTCCTTGATGAGGCATGCTTTGGGAGACTTGAGGACCAATAGATGCATTAACCGTGGTGACAGGAATGGTTGCGATTTGTTGTGAGGATATGGGCAAAAGAAGCGGGTTCAAAGTGGTGGGCGGATTGCTTGGATTAGCAAAATTTTCGATGGTTAAAGGTGGAAGACCTATTCCAAGAGGTGATGCAGATGTGAAAGAAAGTGGGGGAAGGGATGACGCACCACTTTGGAAAGAGAAAGGATTGATAGCTTCTGTCGTTCCAAGCAAACCAACTTCCTCATGCGGTGGGGGAGTTGGTATGTTCAATTGATAAGCTGGTGTGGTGTGAAATGAGAATGAACCAGCGGGATTATGAAATGTGAGTGGGATGTAAGGGTGAAATGAGTTTTCCGGAATAAATGTAGGGGTGATGATTGCTTCTTCATTAGCCACAAGGCGGTGTTCTTGCAATTCTTGGAACATGGCACTCCCCTTGTTCACAATCGGGGAGGTTGGTGTGATGATTGAGGTGATGCAAGGTACTTCTTGATTGATGTTTGACAATGGGGATGCAACTGCACTAGTGCTTGTGTTAAGGTTGGGAGGGGGCATGTCCCCTCCTCTTTCTATTGAATTTATGCATTTGAACATAGCACTAACAATTTTATGGTTCTTAGGATTTTGAATCATTTCCATGATTTCCTCTGGTGTCATCCCTATGTCTTCATTTATGTCATCCTCTTGATGACTCTCCTCTTGAAGATTTTGTGATGATAAGGGAGAGTTGCCTGGGGGATTGCTTGATCCTGCTAGGTTCACTTCAATATTTAGATGACTCATGTCCATAGAAGTTGATATGTCTCTGATATTCTCCATGTCCTTCTTGTGTTGAGATCTTGTTTGGACCATAAAAATAGGGATTTGTTTGATCCTAATCCTTTAAGTCCAAAAGGAGAAGAACTAGGGTAGCTAAAAGATCAAAGATGGTGATGATGATGATGGGTTAAAATGGATGAGATGAGTGAATGAAACCTTTGGAAAACTTCTTGAATGTATGTGCTAAACTTTGAAAGGGATTTTGATTTGATTTGAATGTGATAATTTGACTAGATGCGTTAAGTCAAACAAGATTGGTTGTGAAGTTGTTTTCCCTAGGAAGTTGTGTTATCCTAAGGGAACTTGCACAAAAATGGATGAATTGACAAAGTGTGTTATGCCAATGTTTTGGAGAACTAATAGACTTTAAGAAGTTGTGTTATCTCAAAGAAAATTTGTTCAATGATTTGAGACTATGTTGGCTAAGTGTGTTAAGCCAAGATATGATGATGTTGATTTAGCCCTCTAAGTTTAGTGTGATGTTTGATTCTAGAGTTCTCAAAAGGTTTGATGATGAAATGAGACTTTGATTTGATGGATGAATGAATGGGAATGACAACTTTGATCTTGAACCTTAACCTAGATGTGACTCTCTCTTTACAAAACCTAGGTGTTGAAAAACATGCTTGACTTCCTATGGGAGAAATGCAAACCTTTGAAACAATTCGGGATTTTGTTGACAATAAAATGCATATAATGCTGGATTGTTCCTTGAGGCTTTTCTGTAAAAGTTATAAACCAATCTTTCCCTGAATTCGAAAAGTCTCTCAAGATGCTCCTCACGAGCTTTTAGACTAAGCTTCTTGAACTTTGGTTTTGGGATTTTGATCTTGCGGGAAATCATGTTAGACAACACATGTGTAATCCAATTTGTCTCTTTATCTTGGTTAAATGAGGTTCTTTTTATCCAAGACACTTGCTTCCTTAGGTTTTCAAACTATATGTCTAGTGTCCCATTCTCTTTCTCATCCCACAATGTCCTTTGTGTGGAAATCGAGGAAAATAGGGCAAAAGTTCCTTATGTTTATCCTTGTTGGAAACAAATGATGATAGAATTTGCACACTTAGAAACCTCTAGGAATGTGATTCCTAGGGAAAGCAAGAGTGGGCAAGTTCGTCAATAGGTATTTGTTCCCCACAAGGTGTTTGAAATTTCAAGGTTTTTGTGTATGTTTGTTTTCCAAATGTTTTCAAGATCAAGCAATGTGTTTTTTTCCAAGCACTTTCACACTCCTAGGTTGATGAGACAATACCTTGTTGGGTTCCCACTTGGATAAATCCAGCTGCGCATATCTTGTGCGAATGGCTAAATGCTTGACCACACTGGCTCCCCTCCACGGCACTCACTTATTCGGGTCAGCCAAGCATTAGTACCCATGAATCTCCCATGGCATACTTTCCATTTCCACAACAAGACCGCATGTTATGTGGGGCGGCTTCAGAGGACATGACCTCTTGCACCAACAAGATAGATAAGGTTTTGGCCAATTTCTAAACAAGGGTTCTAATTCGGGCATTCCATTCGTGGGGGATTATCCAACGTCGACGAGAGTCCATTGCTGTCCATCTCATTGGAATAATCCTCGTGATATTGGCCTTTGTTCCAATATCCACACTTATATCCCGGGTGGAAGTCGCTTGGCTTTAGCGTGTTCCCGGTTGGGTCGTTCCCTTGGGTGATTACTTTTTCCCACAAGGCAGGCCCTCTAAGTTAAACAATAGCGAGCTAACATATCCCGTCGTTCACACAACCTTCATTGAAAAACAAAGGGGAGAACCTCCGCAATATATCGTGCTCACACTCGCATGTTTTGTTCAATTTTAAAATGCCCAAATTGAAGTGTGGAGGCAATATTTTATGCAACTTAGGGTCACCAAAAAGACTTTTGATTCTCAAGATCGCCGTGAAGTGTGAGAGAAGCGCATACGCCTTTTTAAATGACACTACTTTGCAAAAAAGTTTACAAAACACAAAGTACACATGTTCAATTTTAAATTCCTCAAAGCAATTATGAGTTTGTTTTAAAAGCACCAATTGAAATGTGAAGTTGCCTTGTTCAATTTTAATCCCAAATTGAAATCTAGTAAGTGTCTAAGGTTCAATTTTAACCAACTTTGAAAAGATCAAGCCATTGATTGATTTTAAGCCCAAATTGAAAGGTGAGTTAGCTAAAAATAGAAAAAAAGGGTAGTAAATGGAAGCTCTAATATTGTCAAATCAAGCATTAAAAAATGCTATTTTCCAAGTTTTGTTCTCAAAAATCTTCAATTTCACTCTTTTTGCCTTCACTTTAGCTTCAACCTTCAACTTCAATCTTGATGTCAACCTTGCTCCTTCGTTCAAATCAGGTACTTGTCTTCAAATATCCACCTTGATTTCAACCTATTCTATGTTGGATTGGTGCCCTCCATGAAAATGTGAGAGAGCCCTTTCCCAATCCCTTTCCAAGCTAATAGACAATGAGTTGCTATGAGCTCAAGTTGCCTATAGTGTAGATGCATTCAAAAATGTGTTGTAGAAATGAGAGAAAATGCCTTGCATTTATAGGAAAAGTTGATAGAAGAGAGGCCAAAATTAGGCAATGTGGGACTAAATCCCATCCAATAGGATAGAGACACTTGTCATAATGGGATTGGTCAAAGCTTGTGCAAGTTTTGGCCAATGTGCCCATTCAAATTTGAAAAATGTTAATAAATGCATGTTGTTGAGAGTTTTGGGGGGAATAATCTTTGTCCAAAAAAGTCAAAGATGAGAGTTATTGAGGGAAAATAACTCTTTTTAATAAATCAATAAATTGATTTATTGATGCAAGTGGGTGGGTTGGTTAGGAGTTTAGATTTGACTCTAGTTGAGTCAAAAGCTAGAGAATGCTAATCATGATTTAGAAGTCAATTAATTTAGATTAATTAACTTAGGGGATTTTAGGGATTTGATATTTGATTTTAAATCGGTTTGATTTATTAAATCAAATAAGAAGAACCTTAGAAACTTAATTAAACAATTTGATTTATTTAATTAAGCTTGATGAACCTTAGGATTAAATCAATAAATTGCTTTAATTGATTAGTAGAAGAAACGAATGCATGATGTTAGTTATAGTGGAATGCATAATGTTATTTTTGTATGTCTACAACATCTTCTTGGATTTAAGGGTTTATCCCCCTCGTTCTTCTATCCTCTTTGATGCTAATAATGCATTCATCCTGCATCCATCTTCCATCCGCATTCTCATTCTACATAATCACGTCATATCATCATAGGACAACATCATCCATCACATTCATTTCACATGCATTGCATAATCATTTAAGATGTTTAAGATAATATAGATTTGTTATTTTAAGCATCTTCCAAACATCTCATTTTCATAATCATTTAAGATGTTTAAGATAATATAGATTTTTTATTTTAAGCATCTTCCAAACATCTTATTCTCAACATCATTATCATATAGATCATATAGTCTAACCATCCATACATTCATTTTGAACCTCTTTGTCGCAAGATCCATCTCAATATTTTCGCTCAATCTCTCGAGGGGGCAATGTACTAAAATACTTCTTTTTGCTGGGGCATTAGATAAATCAAAAATTATTTATTTTCGATGTCAGCAGCATCATTCTTTGAACCAATGCAACAAGTACATTGCTTCAAAGAGGGGCAAAATGTAGACATGCAGATTTGACATCATCATCAATGTTCACCTTTTGATTAAATAAATCAAGTTTTTTTTAATTAAATCATAAATCTCCTAAGGTCTATTAATTTAATCACCAATATTAAATTAAATGATCAATGCTCATTTCCTCTCATTTTATTTTAAAAGAAATACAAAAATCTAAAATCAAATGTCATATCACTTAAATCATCTATTAGATTAATCAAATCATGATTAATTTAATCCTAACTACAAGAATCTTCTAGATTCATCCACTTGCATCAATAAATCACTTTATTTGATTTATTAAAACCCATATTTTCCCTCATTAACTCTCATCTTTGACTTTTTGGACAAAGACAATTCCTCCCAAAAATCCTCAACCACATGCATTTATTGCATTTTTTCAAATTTGAATGGGCACATTGGCCAAAACTTGCACAAGCATGGACCAATCCCATTGTGACAAGTGGCTCTCTCCTATTGGATGGGATTTAGTCCCACATTTCCTAATCTTTTCTTCTCCTCTCTCAACTTCTCCTATAAATGCAATACATTTTCTCTCATTTCATCATCCACATTTGAAAGCATCTACACTATAGGCAACTTGAGCTCATAGCATCTCATTTTCTATCTCATTAGCTTGGAAAAGGGTTGGGAAAGGGCTCTTTTACACATCCAAAGGGCACCAATCCACCATAGAATAGGTTGTATTTCATTTCTTCTTTGCATATTTGAGTTGGTTTTATCAATTGTTTGAAGGAATGTTATATGTTATTCTATGAGGATGCTAGTCTATGCAAACATCCTACACCAAGTGAACCAACTACATCAAAGACACTACAAATAGCTTCACAATTCATCTACACCATCTGCAATACTACACTTGAGTTTGACATCAAACCATGACAACATAGTGTAACACACTCTCAATAATTCCAAAAATCTCCATACTAGGGTTGATATTAATGTGACATCAAACCACAACACAACACTACCAACAATCTCCAACATCTCTAAACTTATAAAAATGTGTTGACACCAATGACAACACTATAAATCTTTCAAAAATCTCCCTCTTTGTCATTAATAGCAACATTAGTTCTAAAAAACCATCAATAATAATAGGAATCAACAACTCTACAACAAGTAGCACTCCCCCTGACTGGGGCATCTCATACTCTTCACACTCTCTCTTACCTCTACTCCACAAAATTCTTCTCCCCCTATATTTGTTAGACCATATTTGATCTTGCACTATGATTTTTCAAACAAATTTCTCCCCATTTTACATCAATGGAGAAGGGCAACAAAATCAACCAACTCTTTCTCTGCATGCTTCACTTTTTTCATCTCTTTTTCATTTTTTCTTTCTCAAATGAAGAACATCTAAATATAACTCTTTTTCTTTTCTTCTCTCCTCCTTTTTCAATACTTGCACACTTTCCATTAGATAGAACCAACAAACAACTTCTCTCTACTTTCTCTTGCACTTTATTCCCCTTTTATTTCTCTTTCTTTTTTTCACCACTCATTCTTCATTTCTCCCTCTACCATTTGCACTCTTCTACACTTCACTTAAGGACACAAGGTATGCTCTACCTAACTATACCAATCAAAAACCACCACTACCTACTCCCCTTGAGATGTAGCCTTCAACATCAGTCCAAGACCAATAATTTATCTTGAATGCTCACATAGATAGATGCACACACTTATAAATCTAGTTGAAAGAATGAGGGGCAATAACCCCTAAATAATGCCAAATATACTCAAAAGTATCTTTCAAAAGAAATAGTTGTAAAAATATCTACAAGGTGATCCTTTGTAGGCACATACTCCAACTTTACTTCATTCTCTACAACTTTCTATCTTAGAAAGTGATGTCGAATTGAGATATGTTTTGTTCTTGAATACATTATTAGATTATTTGAAATATTAATTGTACTTATATTATTAAATAAGATATAAGTAGGTTCATCATATGATACTTTTATATCCTTCAATGTTTGCTTCATCCACAACACCTATGTGTAGCAAGATGTCCTTGCAATATAGTTTTCTTCTATAGTAGATAGTGATATTGAATCTTGCTTCTTAATCAATGATGAAACTAATTTTCTTCCAAGAAAGAAAGTACAACCAGTTGTACTTATTTTTTCATTTGTATACCCTGCATAATCCACATCTATATATGCAATCAAGAATAAATCAGTATGTTTAGAATACCACAAACCATAGTCTAGAGTTCCCTTAAAGTATCTAAATATCCTCTTCATTGTTGCAACATGAGATTCTTTTCGATCTACTTGAAATCTTACTATAAGACAAATTGAATGTATATTATTGGGTCTAGTAATAGTTAGGTGTAACACTCCACCAATCATTGATCTATACTTGCTCTAATATATCTTAGGAGATCTATCATTATCGCTTAGCTTGTAACTAATAAGAGTAGGAGTATGTATACCAGTTTAGAATCCTTCATTCCAAACTTCTTCAACATTTCCTTAACATACTTTCATTGTGAAATGAATATAAATTTCTCTGATTGATTGATTTGTAATCCATGGAAGAAATTCATCTCCCCACACATTCACATCTCAAACTCTTTCTAAATCTCCTTGGAAAATCTCATGTCTTTATTTCCTCTAAAGATTATGTTGACTTCACATCTATCTGATATACTTTGAAATCTTTTTGTACTAAAAAAGAAAGAAACATCCTAATAGCTCCATCCTTGCTACCAGAGAAAATTTCTCATCAAAATCTATTCCTTCCACTTATGAGTAGCCCTTACACACAATTCTAGCCTTAATCTTGAAATTTTTTCCATCCTCATTCAAATTGTTTTTGAAAACCCACTTTGTTTGTACATCACATTCTTATTTAATATTATAGGGACCAACTTCCAAGTCTAATTCTTCTCAATTTTTTCTAACTCTTCTTTTATATATTTGATCTAATTCTCATATGTGCATTGCCCCAATAATAGTTTTAGGCTCTACCTCTAAAAGTAAAAAAAAATTACCCTTTACTTTGTCATAACAATTTTTCTTCTTATCAACACACCTTTGCTCTTATCTCCAATGATTTTATCTTCATAATGATGCTTTTGCACATACTTAGGAGTCTTAGGTATCTTTTTCAAATCATATCCCTCTTTGACTACCATCTCTTTTTATTTCTCTTCAACCTTTTCTTCTTCACTACAAGGGGATCTATCAGATACATATCCTTATATCAACATTAAATTTTAATGTGGTTATTCATCTACCTTAATGCTTGTACTCTCAACTATCTACTTCAATATTTTTTTGTAGCACCAATAGGCCTTACTTCTTATAGATTATCCAAGGAAGATTCCTTCATCAGATCTTGTATTAAACTTTCGTGAGTCTTCTTCATTTCTTATGATAACATTTGCTTCTAGAAACTCTCAAATATTTCATAGTAGGATTTTTACCATACCATAACCAATATGGAGTAGATTTGAACAGTTCACTCTCGCTTGACCTCTATTAAGAATGTACAATGTAGTGTGAATCTCTTCTCTCCAATAGACATCCAATAGATTTTTTTATCATTTTCCTAGCTACTTCTTGAACTCTTTTGTTCTTCCTTTCAACAACTCCATCCTACCGAGGATTCCTAGGAGCTGATAAATGCCTCTTTATTCCATGATCCTCACAATAATTGTGAAACTAATTGGAAGTAAACTCACCACCTTTACCAAACAATAATATTTTTATTTTTACATCAATTTCATTCTCTACCATAGAATTAAATGATATAAACTTATCGAAAGCCTCTAATCAAAATTTAGCATCCTAGGGATTGCTACCTTAAGCATAACTTCTTAAGGACTTTTTATCCTTGGATTGTTGGCATGTAACGACTAATCAAAATTTACCATCTCTCTCTCACTCTATAAATTTTAATTTATATTTTAAGTTTGAAATACATTCTATTATATAAATCATAACAAAATCCCAAAATATAATTACTCTGTAGTTCAAAAGATATAGTTTTAATAAAATTTAAATAATTATAAATTAAATTAATTCTAATAATTTTTAATTATTATTTGTAACTTAATAAAAATAAAAATATAATAAAGTAAAATTTCAAACTTAAATCTAGATTTAAAACTAAAATAAAATAAACTAAATAGAAATTCAAAATACATCAAAATCCAAATGTTAATAACTATAATAATTTTAAAGGTCGGGGCTTAGCTCGATTGGATAAAGCATATTATTGTAGGCATGAGATTACAAGGTCTAGTCTTCCCCCATCCCCTTAGTACTAGATGGTGTGTCATGCCAACACCACCGAGGTGTAGTTAGATGAGTGGACTAATGGTACAATGGAGCAATGAAGAGATGGAGCACCTAGTCAAAGAATTGAACCTTATCTCTAACCCCAGAGACTAATTTGTGTCTTTTGTGTCTCTATTTTGGGAACTGCTAGCCGGTAACCCTTTCCCTTGCTTCTGTTATTAAAACATATATATATATATTATTAAATAAATTAAATTTTAAAAAATAAAACTATATTTCAAATAAAATATTAAAAATGAAATAAACTATGCTAAAATTGTTAAAAGTAAAATTCTAATTTTTGTATTAAAAATTACCACTAACATCAAACTTAAAATGTGATAAATAAAATTAAACCTATACAAACAATAAAAAGTCAATTCATTATTTATTTATTAATTCAATGTTATTAATATTATTATTTGAAAAGTATATATTTATTAAAAATAATATTATTTAATTTCATAGGAAATCATGAGTGGAATAGAGCAGAGCAGCAGGGCTCGCATTATCGCATCGGATAGCAGCGCTCCAAACAAAATTGGGAAAATTAATGCCACTAAATCAATAGTGTCAAGCAGGCGGTGGGGAGATGAAGTCATCAAGGAGGATCACAAAGAAAGGACAGGCCATTCTCCCCAATGGGTATACAAGCATGGAGAGTGGGTTGATAACCGCCATCCGTTTTATCACATTAGGGCACTGCCGTTGGATGAAAGGAATACAATTCGCCCCCGCCATGATAAATCTTGGCCACCTTACAATGGGAGCCAACAAGGAAAGAAGAAATCTAGTAATCAAACTTGGAGGGAGAAGAACCTTAAATCGCCTGACAAGAAAGGAAAGGAAGGTAGACAGGATCGGAATTTTCTCGATACAACTAGGGCACGGATCATTAATAAGCAAGAAGGGGTTACTACTAGCGTTAAAAAAGATGAAGTTTTAAAAATTGAGGTTTCGGAGGAGATTAAGCAGGACACCGAAATACTAAAAGATTTCGCCTTCATTTGTCGATTTATTGGGTAGCCTACAAGTAGGGCAGAAATAAAAAATTGGATCCAAGAAAATTGGCAGTCAGAGGTACTAATTAGATTTCTACCCAAAGGTTTTTTCTTAATAATTTTTGCTGATGAACAATCCAAGACAAGGATTATCAAGGGAGAGATGTGGTTTATGAACAAAAAACCTCTTTATATGCAGCCTTGGAATCACAACTTCGATCCTACCAAACTCCAACCATATGATCAACCAGTTTGGGTTAGGATGTATAATCTTCCAGTTGAATACTGGACAACTGATTGCTTGGAAAAAATTGGCCATTCCATCGGATCATTAATTGACATCGATATAGAAATAATAGAGGGTGATCTTTACAAATACGCCCGGTTGAAAATCGCTGCAATCGACACAATCCCCCCAAATATATGTCTATTGGTTAATGGGGAGCGTTGGATTCAGGAGGTAGAGATTGAAGTACCAAGGAAATTTTGTGTAGCCGGCAGATCATGGAGCCACTTCACAGGGGAATGCAGGAAAAAAGTTAATGTGCACAATCCAAATCGGTCCCAAAGTGGCTACAACACAGGTAATCCACTATTTGAAGCAGGATTAGAAGGAAAGAAGAAGTCCCTGAATACAACAATTGTAGTTAGGTCGCCTCCAAAAGATAAAATACCCACTTCTTCGGAAGCTATGAATACAAGTGCTGCAGTCATCAAGGTAACACCAATTATTCATCAGGAGGAGCAAAACATTTTTGATAAAATAGCGGAATCTCTCGGGGAAGATGGCCTTAATTCAGATTCAGAACCACCGGATGAAGTAGACATAATAGAAGAGAGAGGGATCACCCAAAATGTTGTCAAAATTCCTGATCTAGGAAAGATCAGTCTAGGTGGCTCCAATAGAGGTAGGAAATCTACCAAACAGGTGAGGGAGGAAGAGGCGGTGGCTAGCAAGTATCCCAGCATCACCAAGTTTTTGAGTACCAAGGGAGGTATCTCCTCCCTTGGGAAACAATGAGGATCACATCATGGAATGTCAGGGGCCTCAAGGACCTTGACAAGCGATGCCTAGTAAGGTGTCAATTGCAAAAGAGTGCGAGTAGTCTAGTAATGTTACAAGAAACAAAGTTAGCAGGAGAAGAATGTCATAAATTCATCAAGTTTTGCAAGAATTGAGGGGATTTTTTTCAAGACTCGGTGGGTCTGTAGGGGGTGTAGGCCTTCTGTGGAAAGAAGAGGTAATGTCAGTCCAAATACTTTTTTCATCTACCTTTTGGCTGGTGGCAAAAGTATATGACTTGGATCTAAATCTACAGTTTACCTTGATCAATGTGTATGGTCTGACAAAAAGAGAAGACAAGGCTTCTCTCTAGTGTTCAATCTTAGGGTACATAGATACAATCTCAAAGGATAACCTGATAATAGGTGGCAATTTTAATGCAATTTTGGAACTCTCAGAAAAGAGTGGGGGAATTAGGAAAATTACTCAAACTATAGTGGATTTCAAAAGTTTTGTATAAAATACAGGTTTGTTAGATTGCCCAACTGGAAATGGCATATTTACATGACATAATAGGTGTAAAGACTTTACTGCAATAATGGAAAGACTGGACAGATTCTTGGTTCCAGGGGTATGGCTAAATTCGGGGTTTTCAGTGACTTCTAGCATTCTCCCTTTCATTGTTTCTGATCATTTCCCACTGGAACTTTGTATCTCCAACGGGAACAAAGTCAAAAAAACCAGCTTTAAGTTCCAGAATATGCGGTGGTGCGATTCCAATTTAGTCTCACTCCTAGAAAGTTGGTGGAAAGAGACAAAGGTCAAAGGCTCAATAAGTTTTAAAATAGTAAAAAAGCTGCAATTTATCAAATATAAACTTAGAGAATGGAATAAGATGAAGTTCAAAAACATCTTTATAGAAAAAGCAATCATTGAATCAGAATTGGAAAATCTTAATGAATTTGTGATAAAATTCGGCATGGGAAACAAAGAATTCTTAAAGGAGAAAGAGTTGAAAGCAAAGTTGGAGGATTTGTTAAAAAAAAGAGGAGATCTACTGGTGGGACAAATCTCGTGAGGTCTAGCTAAAAGATGGGGGCTCAAAGTCTAGATTCTTTCATGCATCTGTCTTAGCAAAGAGAGCTGCAAACAAGATTGAATAAATTAAGACTCCAAATGGGGCTTGGGTGCACGACGGACCGGCGGTTGGTAAAGCAGCAGTTGAATACTTCACTAATTTACTTGGTGGCCAATGCCATCTGTAGATGCTAAAATGTGCAAATGGATTTAAATTAGTTCATGTTGTTAGCACAAGTTGATTTAAATCAGCAAACTCAAACATCTCTATGAAATATAGAATCATGTTAAACAATGCAACTAATAAGAACAATGCAAAAAACATGAATCATTCCTATCCATAGTGGATTGGTGCTCTTTGAATATGTTAAAGAGCCCTTTCCCAATCCTTTGATAAGCAAGATGATATTTATGGACAAGATTGACTCTCAAATGGAGAGAGTGACCTTGCATGCAATGTGTTGTCAAATTGTGTGTTGTTGTGATGAGCAAGATTAGTTCTCTTATGTGGAGAGTAACCTTGCATAAAAAAGTGTTTTTTTTTTGTTTGAAGGAGAGAAGCCTTCAACTTATAGTTGAACTTGAAGAGAGGAGAGGTCAAATTGATGAATGTGGGATCATTCATGGACCAATGACAAGATGCCACTTGTCAAGGTGTGAGAGGGTGAGTCTTGGCCAATGTGCCAATTTCAAATTTGAATTTTGCATGAAAAGACATGTTTAGGGGGGATGAAAGGTGCAATAAATGCCAAGTTTGACTTGTGCAAGAGATGTGTAAGAGCATTTAATGCTTTGTTGGAAGGGACAAGTCATTTGGAGGGAAGATTCAAATTGGAAGAATATTCCATCTTTGATGCCCTTTTGAAAGTAATTAGAAGAATTGATAAATCAAATAATTGATTTATTGGTGCAAGTGGGTGGGTTAGTTGAGAGTTTAGATTTGACTCTAGTTGAGTCAAAAGCTAGAGAATGGTAATTATGATTAGAAGTTAATTAATTTAGATTAATTAACTTGGGGGATTTTAGGGATTTGATATTTGATTTAAATAAGTTTGATTTATCAAATCAAATAAGAACTTAGGACTTAATGAAATAATTTGATTTATTTAATTAAGTCTGATGAACATTAGGGATTTAATCAATAAAATATTTTAATTGATTAATAGAAGAAATGAATGTTAATTAGAGTGGAATGCATGATGTATGATGTTAGTTTTGCATGTCTACACCATCCAACACCCAGCAATGAATTTCTTGAGCACTTAGACAAACGGGTTAGTGAAGCCGATAATAACATGATTTGCGGGAAAATCACAAAAGAAGAGGTCTGTATTGCTCTCTTTCAGCTTCACCCAAATAAAGCTCTTGGGCCGGATGGCTTCCCTACAAGATTTTTCCAAAATTGCTGGAGTTTCATGGGGGAGGATCTTTGGAAACTTGTGGAAGATTTTAGGAAATCTAAGAAGTTCGTAAAAGATATAAACAACTCTTTGATTGTCATTATTCCAAAAAAATCATAATGCACTTCTTTCAATGATTATAGACCAATCTCCTTGTGCAACACTCTTTATAAATTGGTGGCTAAAGTATTGGCTAATAGACTAAAGGTAATCCTGGACAAAGTAATCTCAGTTGAACAAAATGGTTTCGTCCCAGGTAGGGACATAACTGACAGCATTCTTCTCATTTCTGAGGTAGTTCATTCACTTAAGAAAAGCACGCAACCGAGTATGATGATCAAGCTGGGCATTAGCAAGGCTTATGATAGGGTTCAATGGACCTTTCTTAAATGTCATGAGGAAACTAGGCTTTAGTGAACAGTTGTGCACCCTAATGCTGCATTGTATATCTATAGTTCATTTCTCAATCTCTATCAACGGCTCACTCCATGGTTTCTTCCAATCGACGAATGGCCTAAAACAAGGGGATCCACTATCTCCTTTCTTGTTTGTCATTATGGCTGAGTTCCTAAGTAGTGCTATAAAGCAAAGCTACCAAAGGAAGGAGTGGAGTGGGGTCAAAGTGGTGCCATCCTTAGATTCCTTTACCCACTCCCAATTCGTCGATGACACCAGTCTCTTTGGAGAGGCAAGTTTAAAAGAGGCTAGGGGCATTAAACGCCTCCTATCTAACTATGAAAGCCAATCAGGGCAAAAAATGAATAAGGAGAAATTAAGCATTTATTTCTTTAACATGCGGACCTGACTTCAAAATGCAATCTCTACCTTACTTGATTTTAAAATTGGTAAACTACTAGCAAAATTTATGGGTATACAAATCTCTTCTGGGGCCTATAAAGCAAAGCATTGGAGTGAGGTGGTGGAAAGATGCCAAAGTAGGGCAATGTCTTAGAAAAATAAATGGTTGACATTAGCCGGAAGAATTATTATGTCCAAAGTTGTCCTCGCTGCCATCCCAATTTTTGACATGTCAAGCATGGAGGTACCTGGAAAAATAGAATCTGACTTGGAAAAAATTCTGAAAAAATTCCTTTGGGAAGGTTCAAAAAGCAAAAAAAAGATACCCCTAATAGACTGGGATAAGGCGTGCAAACCAAAAAATGGTGGTGGAGCAGGGCTTCGCAAAATCAAGTAGCAAAACATTGCATTGGGGGCAAAGCTCTCATGGAAAATGTTTAAAAATCCTGAGAAACCATGGTGCTAGATCATGCAAAACAAATATCTAGACAATACGGACTGCACCAGGTTACTCACGGCTTCTAATTCGTTAGGAGGCTCGGCAACATGGAAATTCATCTTGAAATGCAGGCCTCTTATCACCAATCACATCTCTTGGAGAATTGGAAACGGGAGGAAGGCACTCTTTTGGACGGACTCATGGAACGGTTACCAAAGCCTGGAGTCTCTCTTTGATCTGGGCCAACATGTTGAAAGGTTGCAATCCGAGTGGGGTTCAAAAGTAGCAGATTACATCCAATTGAACAGTGAACCTTTGGAAGGTCTGAACACGTGGATCAATCTAGACTCCCTCCCACTTCACCATGAATTGGTAACTAAGATTGCAGTGGAGGTCAACAGTAGGAGGATTCACCTCAACAATGTGGAGGTTTCCATCATTTGGTGTGGTGCTAAATCAGGGAACTATTCAGCCAAAATTGGCTACAATTTACAGTTGGAACAAGAAAATGAAAAAGCTTGGATGTCAAGATTGTGCTGGAAACATGAAGTGCTACCTAAAGTTGGCGCTTTCTTATGGGTTGCAACTCATCATCGATGCATGACAAGCTTAAGAATGCAAAGAATTGGCTTCATCAGTCCATCAAGATGTATAATGTGCAAAAGAGCTGAGGAAATGGGTGACCATCTTTTTATCTCATGCCCAATGGCTGCTATCGTTTGGAATTGGTTACAAGGGGCTCTTAACTTTCATAGCCCAAGGTAGAATAGTTTGGTGGAATTCCTAGCCAGCTAGCCTAGCATCAATCAGAAGGGGTTTTGGCAAGGGATTTGGACGTTATCCCCCTCCATGGTCATATGCCATATATGGAAAGAACAGAATTGGAGAATCTTCAAAGAAGAAGCTCTAAACCATTCACAGCTAATTGGAAAAATCCAAGATGCAATCATTGAAACAACAAACAACAAAATCTCTATTGGCTCTAAGGCTATCTTTTCTAGATGGGACAAGGCAATCAAAGAGACATGGAAGGACCTCAAAATCCCTTTAGCTAGAGCTAGGGGAGCAGTTAGGGTAGACCGAAGCAAAATTCATTGGGAACAACCGAAAAGGCTAAATTGGAAGCTAAACTTCGATGGTGCGGCTAAAGGCAACCCAGGGCAAGTAGGGGCTAGTTGTATTATTAGGGATAGAAATGGCAAGTGTGTGTGGGCGGCTTCGAAATCCCTTGGTATAAGGTCAAAAAACATAGCAGAAATGGAGGCGCTCTGGCTCGGTCTAAGTGTTTGCCTACAACAGGGTTTCGATATGGTCGAGATCGAAGGTGACTCATTGCTATGCATACAAGCTATCACCTTAGGAAAGTCCCAAAATTGGAGAATTGGGGAATGGATTCCTACCATCAAAATACTTCTAGATAAATTTTCAGACTACACACTATCCCATGCCTACAGAGAGGCAAATAAAGTGGTCGATTTCTTAGCAAATTGGGGCACATTCCAAAAAGAAAAGGTCATCTCGCAACCAAGTACTGAGTGTTGGATTGGGTTGTAGGAAGTACTCTCAAATGATCAAGTAGTAGTTCCGAATTGATAGATTAGAGGCGGTTCTCTCAGGGCTGACAAGATGGTTTTTTCACAGGCCTCTCTTTGTATCTTGTTCAGTGTTGCTACCTCGATCACCGATGAGGCCTGTGAAATCATACAGGATATGGCGAAATGGCTATAAATTCTAAATCAGCGGAACATCTTGGGCATCCGATGGTGTTTCTCTTACAGAGATGGTTCACCATTTTGGTATGAGTTGTTTGTGCACCGAGGAAAGTCTGGTGAACCAATGTGAAAGGCTCTTTTCCATCCAAGATCCAGCTTGTAGAGTCGCGTTGGTTCAATTTGTACAGAAGTCAATAGGGGACCAGGGGCATTGGTGCAATGGAAAAATCTACAAGACTGTTATCAGTGCTATAGTGGACATAACTGGTAGCTCGGCTCGTACGGTGGAAATGTTGCAGGGTCGGATCCCGCAGCTGTATGCCCAAACCATTGCCAGTGCCACAATGGAGCTCAACGATGAAGCTTTGGTTAGTTACTTAAGCTTCTACTTCAACTCGGTTCATCTCCCAGACCAGAGCACGGGCATTGGCAATGTCAACATACTGAACATTGCGTGGGAAACCTTCAGGAGTGGGGTCATAAACAATAATCTAGGAGCTTTTGCCAGAGTCATGCACAGTGGTCGAGGGTGGCTTAGCAATCAAAGTCTTGATCGACTTATCTAGCTTGGGCACTGCCTTGCTATGATATTTCAGTTTTTGACAGTCTAAGTTGTTACCACTGGGAGTGGTGGGGTGGCTATAAGGGGCCTACTATAGTATTTTCGTGTATTCTCAATTATGTCATTTTCCTTCAAAGCTGGTGTCAGTCTGTCAATTTTTGCACCTCTTTTCTGGAAACAAAAGTTGTATCTGGGCGCTACCCCCTATCTTGGTAGTACTTATCTATAAAAAAAAATAAAAAATAATATTATTTATCTAAAAATCTATGTTTAAAAAAGTTTAAAAGAAAAAAAAAATCTTATCATCTTATTTTTCTTAATTTTAAGCTAAAATTCTATAAGAATGCACTTGTTTTTTCTTTAATTAAGCGGAAGGCTTGTCCTATATGAGCTTTCAAAGCTCATTTTTCTTACCAAAGGTGGAAAACGGAAGATAGGGCATGGTTGACACTAAAATGAATCTTCGTTGTCCATCTTTTTTTTACCATTTTTGCCATGGTTGGGTGCGAGATTTCTTTTTGCAAGTGATGTCTCTTTTATGCCAATGGGAGCATCCTTCATCCTCGCAAACATTATTTATTTTCCCGTAACTTGCAGAATTTCTCGTGAAGAATATTTTGGCCCTCATAAATGAAGTGAAAGTTACGAAAATAAAGTTACAAAATATTGAAATCAACTATTTAAAATAAGTATTTATTTATATATTATTATAGTTAAAATTTATTTTTTAAGATAAATATTTAGAAGGAAGATAAATTTATTATTGATTATTTAATTATTATAGTTAACATTTATTTTATAAGATGAATATTTAGAAGGAAGGTAAATTTAATTTTTTCTTTTTAATTTTTATATTTTTCATTTTCTGAAAAAAAATCATTTTAAATTATTTATGCAAAATTATTTAAGATAAATATTTTGAAGGAAGATAAATTTCAATGCATTTTAAATATTTTCATTTTTAATGTTCTTGTTATTATTTGATGTATAATTTTATATGGGGTGATTTTTTATATTTGGCTATTTATTTTTTAATTATTTATCCAAAATTATTTAAGATAAATAGTGATAGATTTAAATATATTTTTTATACTTTCCATTTTCGCAAAATAAAAAATCATTCAATTAAATATTGATATTTACAATAAATATTAAAAAATAAAAAGGTTAAGATTAAAAAATCATGATCAGGATTATTTTTTAAAAATAAAAAAATAAATAGAACATAACAATTATTTTATTTCATAATGAATAAATTTAAAAAAAAAAAACATAAATTATATTTTTAATGCCACTTGAGTTTTCCAGCACATATACTTCCACCAATCATGCAAACTTTTGTGACATTAAAATTTTACATGGAGGCATGGAAGGAAATATAATGGACAGAAAATGAAATTTAAATTTAATGAATTATGTTGTATATCGTCCCTTCATTTGTGATTACATTTATTATCCAATGACGCATGCATGCCCCTATGCATAGTAGAGTATGTTTATTTAAATGAAAATTATGGTCAAGATCTTAATAATGAGCACATTTAGGTTTTAAAATAAAATGAAAATTACAACAAAGATTTTAATAATGAGAAAATTTAGGTTTTAAAATTATAGCATAATTAATAATGTATATTTTACGTTTTAAAATTTCTAACTCTTTTACCCTATATAGTTAAGTATAAATTAGCATAATTAATATAGTATGTTTATTACAATGAAGATTACGCCCTTATAAAATATAATAAATGATTTGAAATTTAATATATAATGCAATATTATATAACAATATAATAGTTAATAAAATAATACAGACTCTGCCGAAATGCGGCTGCGGACTCCTGCAGGGATTTATGGCACTATGCGTGTGCTGAAGACCATCGATGATGAGTGTGCAGCAGCGCGTCCTCCTCCCACTCGACGTCAGGATGGGCGACCTTTGTCATCTGTCAAACTGCTGGATAGTGTTGGCTTTGCAATGTTTTTGTCTGCCCTCGGAGTCCTGCGAGATTCTTCGGTGTGCCCTCCCGTTGCTCCGCTAGTCCTACATGGCCATGACTCGGCTAAGAATGACTCTCAAGTGTGGCGAAAAAAAATTTCGAGGCCTGTCAGAAGCAAGGCAAGGTCTCCCTTAGGGAAGACGATGAAATCTTCGCGAACAACTAATGCATCTATGACATCTTTTGATGCCTCTATGGTATCTCAATCTGAACCAGACAAAGGGAGACAACAAACTAACCCTGGGCGCTCATACTCGATGGTAGTTGAAGGAAGGGAAAGGATGAATTGCAAAAAAAAAGAAGAGACAATTCACCAGGGTGTTGTTAGATCAACTCAACCTCGATCTCCATAAAAGTGCAGCAGGATGCGCAATGATTGGATGCAAAATTCTGGGGCAAAGGCTAACAATCATGGTGATCGATTGGCTCCCAAGACTCTCCAGTGTGCATCCTCTTCCCCAACAATTTCCCTTGTTGGGGAGATTGCTGACAAAGTGAATAAAAATATATCATATTTTGCAGAACAAGGGTTGGTTGGTAGATTTCATGGGTTTTGGCCAAGCTTAACAGAGCTGCATGATTGGATTGCAGAATTTTGGAAACCTATTTTGGAGGGGGGTGTAGAGATATACCCTAGTGCAAGGGGGTTCTTCATGGCAGCTTTCGATAATGTGAAGGACCGAAGTACAATTCTATATGAATACCAATTGAGCTAGAAGGAGCAACATTTATTAATTTTGAAACCTTGGCACTCCTCTTTCAACCCTCTCATATAATCCTTTGATTTGGTTCCAGTCTGGGTTAGGATAATGAATCTGCCTCTACAGTTTTGGTGTGACTCATGCTTTGAAGCCATCAGCAACTCATTGCGGAAGTTTTTGGCAGTGGATGCGGGCTCCTCAAACTTCTTGCACACTACCTACACTCACATTTTACTAGAGATAAATGCAGCAAAACATCTCCCTACGAATATCCTTCTAAAAATGGCAAGGATGGAATGGAATCAGTTGCTCGATTATAAAGGGCTTCCTTTTTGGTGTCGTTGATGTTTCAACACTGGTCATATGGCTACTCACTGCTCAAAACTTCGGTATGGAGTCCAAGCTACTTGGTGGAAAGATGTCACCCCCCAACACTACTCAGTGGGAAAGGATGGTTTTGATGGTGAAGCTATAGATTCACCCAAAGATGTTGGCATTGCCTCGGGCATGGCTCCATCAGGCAATTACTCCACTCCAATGACATGTATATCCTCTAATGTAGTAAATTTTATTGTTGATGCTCCTTCTCTTGGAAAATCCCCCTCCACTTCCTCAAAGAAAAGAAACTGGGACAAAGATGGGAAACAAGGTGTTTCAGAGGCCTCAGCAGTTTCTCTTCATGTTGGTCTTCACAGGGCCAAAGCTGAAATTTCAGAAATAATGTCTCCAGAGGGTATCCAAATAATCAAAGGCAAAACAAAGGACATGGCTGGTGGTTTATCAGAGGAAAACTGGACAAAGGTGCAAAGTAAAAGAAAGAAAAATGAGGTGAAATTCAATATGCACCTCCAATCCAACAAGCAGATATTAACCAATCAAAAAAAATAAAAAATATAATAGTTAATACAATAGTTAATAATAGATAATATAATAATATAATAATAAATGCATAAGATAATTTTATAAATAATAAATATTTATATAATAATATATTAGCTAATACATAAAATTTAAAATAAATACATAATAATATTATTCTATAATAAAAAATAATTAAAAATTAATACTAATGTTAAAATTGTTCTAAATAACCTATCAAATGATTTCATTTACTACACAAACGTGTGAAAAAAAAATATTTTTTTTCCTAATTCACCTTCCACACCTCTTTGGTGTACCCATAACTAGTTATATGTCGTTTTTAAAAAATAAATTTCAATTTCAAATAACTTTTTTAAAACATTTAATTAATGATTTAAATATCAAAATTATTATAAATTAACATATAATAATTATTAAAATCTTAAAAATAAATATAATATTTAAGAAGATTAAAAAACATAATTAAGTATTTATACATTATATTTAGTAGTTCTATGTGCTATAATTAAAAGGAATATAAAAGTCTAAATTTAATTTTTTTTAAAGAACATAGTTTAAAGATAAGACTACAATTTTTTTAATTATATAATATTTTTTAATATTTCAAAAAATTAAATGGTTGAGATCATTCAAACATCTTATATGTTTTACAATTTTCAACAATGAATTTTAAAAAGAAAGATGTTCATTTGGTATAGGAACACACTAGTCATAATAACTAATAAATCCAAAATAATATAATAAAAAAGAGTGTTATAAGTTATTTTATCTAAAATAATTTATTTAAAAATTAAAAAGAAAATGTGATAAATTAAATCATTAACTAATTAGCTATTTGAACAAATGAAAAATCTTGTGAATGATAAATTTTGTACCATCAACATCCATTAGAACAATTCATCTCAAATTAATTAATCTACTTCATCAAATTAAAATTTATTAAATAATCTTTTATTATACAATTCATTTTACAAATATATTTTTTAACAAATATCCAAAATTAATAAATAAATATATTTTAAAATATAATATCTCAATTAATTTAAATAAATCAATTATCCAAAATAATTTAATAAAAAATGTTTCAAATCATTTTATCAAATAAAATTAATTAAAAAAAAGTTTGATAAATTAAAACATTAACTAATTAGTTAAAAGAGATACCAAATCTTCAAACTAAAAAAATCACTTAATAAATCAAATTCAAAATATTTAACTAAAGAAATAAATCCTATAAAACAATTAATTAACTAATAATAACTACTTATACTTATCCAATTCATTTATCCTCTAAATCTATTAAATCAATAAATAAATTTAAGTAAAGATTTACAAATATCTAAAATAATAAAATAAATGTATTTTAAATTCTAATATGAAAATTAATTTAAATAAATCATTTATTCAAAATGATTTAATAAAAAAATGTTTAAAATCATTTTATCAAATAAAAAATTAATAAAAAAATTGAAAAATTAAAACATTAACTAATTAATTAAAAGAAGTATCAAATCTTGAAACTAAAAAAATCCCTTAATAAATCAAATTCAAACTAATTAAAAAAAACACTTTAGATCAATTAATTAATTTTTAATAATCACTTATACTCATCATTACACCACTCATTTCAGACATTTAAATCAAACGACCAAATATTCCAGGCCACGTACGTGCCGGAGCACGTGGAATAGCTGTCAATCGTCATAGTGACGGGGAGTAAACTTCGAGAAAAATCATCACCGGAAACTGTTCATAACCTAATTGGTCGATTGTTGGCCAAACCTAATTGTGAATCGACAAAAGTGGAGAACGTTTCTGATATTTTCTGTGTTCAAATTGTTATTAATTTGATGCGCAAAGAGTTATTTGTGTGCTACTCCTGCCAATGTCTGGTTCACTTTCGTCGTATCAAGGCTACATATCGCTTGTAAAGGTAGGACGCTTCCAGTCATCTTTAATATTTTACTTTCAGCTGTTAAAAGATCTATTTCTGGTTTAAAATTGAATATTTCACTATAAACATTAAGATATTCAAATGTAGATTGTTGTTTCCATTGCAAATAATTTTATCTGCGTTGAGGAATTAACAGTACTGAGAATTTGGACAAGTATTAGTGATGTGTATTGTAGCCACACTTTTAATCTCAAACTAGTTTGAATTGTCCGTTTCTGCCTTCCTGAACCTTGATCTTAAGCTAAGCATTAATGGTTTCACATTTCACTGTATCAGAAAACTTTGCTAATCAATGCTGGAATGTTGTCCACTAACCTGATAGATATAAATATTAGTAAGCTTAACTTAAAAATCTGACGTTAATCATTAGAAATTCATACTGTAAGGATAGGTGCTTTGTTAAAAATCTGACGTTAAGCAACAGGCTCAGCCATTAAATCTATTTTTCAACAGCTTGGAGTATCACTATGGTATTCGGTTCGTGTTTCCTGCGGTCGAGTCAAAACAGTAATAATAATTTCAGAGTTTCTAATCTAGGGTTTCACCTCTATCGTTCCTCGTCTAGACACATTTTTCTGATCCATACTCAGTTCAAACCTAATACATTATTACCTTATTATTTTTTGAATTTTTTGCAAGATCGGATCAATTTTCCAGAGTGGTAGGTAAATCCCATACACCTGAAGCTATCTGAACATGTGAACAGGTAAGTTTAAGCAGAAGCCGCCACAACTTCTGAGAGATGCTCTCATTTTACACAATAACGACTGCATTCATCGTCGGCGCTCAATCTGTGTACACAACAACTGACATGCAATATTATTAGTGAATAAATAAAAAAAGCAAAAACAGAAGGAAAGCAAGAAGGTATGTCTCAAAAAGTATCACAGGCTAGTGAGGGAGATCGGCAATCTGGAGAAAATATACAGCCCCGATATTATGAGACGCTTGTTCGCATCCTTGCTGTGGATGATGATATAGATGTTATGCTTGATTCCTTCAAGAATTTTGATAGGCAACGTTTAACTTCACTCCACAACAAAGCTCGCTTGTATCTCACGCATCCTCAAGTCAGAAAGATTTTGGACATGCATGATAAACATGAAGAAGAACACCAGGGCAGTTATGAAGCCACAGAAAGCGCAGATGAACTTGTCCCCGTAAACCTCAAGGATTTGAAAACAGGGGAGCAGAATGAAGGTGTGGTGCTGTTTGGCGAACTCTGTGTTGAGGCTTTCAAATTTGGGAGGATCTACACTCTGCTCAAGGAGGTGGGGAGAGGCAATGCAGTGGCTCTTTCTATTGTTTCTCCAGATCCCTCATCTATTCACCAATGTTTCGCAAGATGCACCTATCCTCGAGGCCGAAAAATAGCTGTAAAGGAACCCATGCTTGTGCAAGGTGAGGGCGGCATCACATTCATCAATGTAGGGAATCCCTTGTCTATTGAAACAGCAGCGAGCCTTCCTGCTTCAACAGATGTGAATGTTACAGTCGGTGAAGAAAAATATAAGAGATGGAAGGAATGTGCAGAAAAGGCTCATAACTCACATAATTGGAAGAAATGTGTGCGATATACTACTAAATGTTTAGTATGTCTCTCCCAAGGAATGCCAGATGACAGTTCAATCGTTATTTATATGCACCTTCTCAGATGGGGGGCGTATTTGAAGCTTGGTCGATACCAGAAAGCACTGGCAGATGCTGAGAAACGCTATGAACTCGACAATTCCGGAGTTAGGCCACTACTTTCATCACTTTTATCTGTAGGTAGATATAAGAAGGCATTTGAGTTGCTTGAGAATTCATGTGCTCTGTTCCCAGAACTGAAGGATAAGTTTATTGAGGCATATCGGATATTTGGGCCCCTGTATTTTGAGATTAGCGAAGCAATCTTAAAACCGAGTTTGCGCATCCCGAATGTTTTGAAACCCGATGCCGATTTTATTGGGCCAGTGGAGATCAGAATGACAAGCAATGGCTGCGGTAGGGGTTTGTTTGCCTCGGAGGATATTAAGCATGGTCAGGTATTATTGCTCAGCAAGGGTTTGGCCGTCTCTCACACGCCTATGAAAGATCACAATGCACTGCTCCAGACTGTGAAGGATGCTCTGGCGTCGTGCGGAGAAACCACTCGCCAGATTTTTCTTTCTCACGGCATCAAGGGTTTGTCGCTCTTCATTCCAAAAATGTTGGATTTCGTTTCCAGGACTGACCTAGGGTACCCGGTATACTCGCCTACACTTGGGGAAAAATATTATAAGCTGAGCGAGAAACAGAAGAACCGCGAAATCCTTTGCATCTTAGAACGCATTGCCTTGGACGATTCTTGTCCAGCCGCGATGCGAGAAAATTGCAAGGAATCAGTCATCTTTAACGATGTTCCAGCGCGGCTGTATTATGGGGTGTGGCTGCTTCCCTCCTTCATTAACCATTCCTGCACCCCCAACGCAGCCAGAATCAATGTGGGTGATATTCAAAGGATACATGCAACACGCAAAATTGAAAAGGGCCAAGAAATCACCACCCCCTATTTTAATGTTTTGGTCCCATATCCTTCACGACAGAAGTCTTCCGCTGCCTTTCGTTTCAGTTGTGTTTGTAGACGATGCAAGGTAGAAGCGATTAAAATGAATGGTCACAATAAGTTTAAGAATCTTTATGCACCCTACTCCAGAGTCAGCGTGTCCAAGATCCAAAACCGGGCTACTCAATTGCAGAGCCTTGTTACTCAAGTGGAAAACTGTGCGAATCTTTGGCGGCAGGAGGAGAATGTACTTGGGGAATTTGCTGATACGCTACTAAGCTGGCACCGGGCCTCGTTTACTGCTGTGTATTTTTCAGCTGTTGTGGTCAGAGCAAGGAAACTTAGAAAGAAGGCGGTAATGGAGGAACTCAATGAGATTGATGACCAGCTTTTATGTGATGCAGCGAATGGCATGATCGAGACTTGTCCAGGGAGCCTTCTTCATCCCACTTTCATTCAAAAATGTATTTGCTTGTGGAGAGATCGCGCAGAAAAGTATGCGCGTTGGGAATTGTTGGACCGGAAAGACTTCTATAACCTTTGGGCGAGTAACATAGAGAAACAAATGGTGAAGGCGTGCACCATAGTTTACGGAAACCTCCAGGAACATGTGGAGCCTCCAGTTTGAAATCTTGTCTTCTGAATCTTCAAGTCAATCATTTTCTCACTTTTATTTCTATATTTGCTCACCGCACTAACTACCTTTGGCTGAGGGAATTTGCATTGGGAATTGTAATAATTTTATTGTTGAATTATTTAGAATCATGTGTTGATGAACTGATGATAGAAGCTAAATCTAAATAAGCTTTTAATTCTTACTTGGAAAAATAGACTCATCTCGTTTTATGACTGTTATTTATAATATTTTATATATTTCATTTAAATAATATAATTTTTTAATGAACTTTTTATTACTTCGTAATTTCATTTTTCCTCATTTTTTAATTTTTTCTTTTTTTCTTAAAAACTTGTTTATTTTTTATTTTTATGATGTTGACATAAAAATTTGAAAATAGTTACACTTGTGTTTGTTTATAGCTTACATTCTTATTGTTCTAAGAATATGATTTTTTATATTATTGAAAATTTAGTCAATGGCTATCTAACACTTTGAATTCACATTTGATCATATTTACTAATTAATTGAAATTCACACTCATGTTATATTTTAAAACTCAACTAATCAAAAAATATAGTCATATGTGTATTTAAAATGCTAGATAGACAACATGAGAAATGCATATAATTCTGCAATGAATGTAAAATCAGTATTGACTTAGCAAAACTAAATGATAGTCAATTTTAGGGTATGTTTCATGCTTCCAACTATCTATATGAAGACATTTTATGTACAATTTTCTTCTCATCTTGAGTGTTTCCATACATGTTGAAAATTTTGCATGATATAAATTCTTGAGAATTAAATTCATAATTTGTAAGTATTTTTCAATACTATGTATTTTAGGATTCTTTGGCTATGCACTTACTTGATTCTAAGTTTTTAACTTTTGAAATCCACATATTAATTTAAACAATACTTTTTTGATAATGCAAGCAAGCTTTGTAATAGATGATAAAATAAGAATTATGTTTCTTATTTTGGAAAACCACTATATATATTTATTATCCATCTAAACTTAAAAATGTGAAATAATTTCACTTTGCAATGATGGGTATCTTATTGAAATTTTAACTAGATATCAACAAGAGTGCTAAATTAATTTAATTTTCCATAGAATTATTCATATTTATAGTATTCTTTGCATCCTTATCAGTTGTTTTTTATTAAAAAAATAGGGGAAATGGCCCCTGAACCCAAAAACAACAATGAACATGTTACATGACTAGAAAAATAGCAACAATAGAATGATAGACTAAACAAAGGACTCAGATTGATTAGAAAAAGAAAAAGGCCTAATGGTCGAGAAACCAACATCACCAAGAGAGCATTAAGAGTTCGATAACACAACAATTTTTTTTTATCAATTGTTATAATATTAGTAATTTTATAATTTCTTATCAAAGATTTCACTTATGATGTAGAAACATTTTTTTTATTCATACATAATTTTGTTTTAGTCTATATCCTTACTTTTCCTTTTTTTTTGAATAAAATTTTGTAGATTTTGATTTGAAAACATTATAGATCTCTAAAAGTAAGAATGCAATAAATTCAATATAACAAGAGGCCACCATGTTTCGATTGTTCTCGTCATTGCAAAGTACATAATTTTGTTTTAGTCTATATCCTTACTTTTCCTTTTTTTTTGAATAAAATTTTGTAGATTTTGATTTGAAAACATTATAGATCTCTAAAAGTAAGAATGCAATAAATTCAATATAACAAGAGGCCACCATGTTTCGATTGTTCTCGTCATTGCAAAGTATGAGGTATTTCTATAGTGTGAAATTATGATAAGTCAAGATTCACTTGCATAGTTTTGGATTCAAGCTCGTTGACTTACTTTTTATGAGTAGTGGTTCACATGAACCCATATCCCATGAGAATTAATGCTCCACTTAGCACTCATTTCATCTAGGTGATACTTCACCCTTCTGAGAATCAAATTGTAGATATCCAAGAGTGTATGTAACAATAGCAACAAATAAAAAAATCCCCACACATGTTTATCAAATATTATGAAATTAATTCTTTAAAATCTTAAAAATTTATGTTATGAAAATTTTCCCCACTATAGCTACTACTCCCATAGTGATCTTGCAACACTAATCAATAGGTATATTCCACAATACTTTTACTCTAAAATGAATGAGTTCATGGTGTGAAGCATCATATGAACACATTATAGAATAAATTGTTCAATTCACACACATCTAAATTGTATAAATGACATAAATTCAAAGTTCAAAAATAGACTTCAACATATGTAAAACTAAATGGTAACATGAAATTATTTTCATTTCTATGTAATATAACTCAACTAACACACAATAAACATTTAATTGAAGTGTTCAATAGAATCTTTTTTTAACCTTTGTTCTTTATTCTTAATTCTCCTAAACAAGATTTAAATATATGAAGCTCTATAACCATCCAACACTACTACAAGTAAGTATAATTATAATATATGACCCCTTCCTATTTGTATTCCAAATAAAAAAATATTTATAGACTACATTAATTGTTTATATGTTTTTCATAAATAATCATAATAAATTGAGTCAATAAATTTATTTTAATAAATTATCATTTAATTTTGAAACTTTTTAATTCTATAATTATTATATACAAGATCAAATTGCTACTTAAAATTTCTTAAATGAAAAAATTACTCTAACCCTTAACTAAATCTAAGAGCACCAAGTATTTGTTTATGCCACTACATAGAATTATCTAACTTGCATATAATAATGCATAATCAACATTTATAACCATTAATTATTATGCTAATTATATAATTTGCATAAACCGCCACCTCATCAAATTTGGTTTGATTACCAAAATATATCATTGTAAGGATCATTCTCAATGAGGCTAAATGTGTTTCTATTAGTTTTTGCCACTTATGATGTACAAAATTTAGGCCCCTTTTGACCCACAAGCTTACAATGCTATATTTAGACTCTTTAAATCTCCAACATATTAAGTCTCACAAATATTCAAATAAATATTTTTTAGATTCGTGAATTCCTTTCATGTCATTCTAGTCCACTTCATCTTCTTGGGTTACCATCTTTTTTCACTGTTTAATACTTTCAACATAACAATTAAAATTAATTTTATACAATACTTTTGTGCCAAAATAAATGTCTCCTTATTTCATCCATTTCGCTGATTTAAACCTTTTATAGTGTCAGTATCATTTTGAAATTACATGTTTGAGATAATAAATAGTCCAATAGAAGATTGTGAAATAACAATTCTTGTTTGAATCAAGAGTATGTTTGATCATATTAGTTTTGGTTCATTCAAGTAATTTAATATTTAAAATTGTAATTTTTGTGAAGATCTATGATTATTGATTGCAAAAATAGTGTACATTTGTTATAATTATCAAGAATGGATTTCATTGTTGTTAACCATTTTTTGCTCTAAAGCAAGAATTTGATATTAAATAATAGCACACTATTTCAAAAGTGTGAGTAACCTTTTGAAAAGATATGGGTAAGTATATTTAGTTTAAATCATTTTTTAAAAAGATAAATTTTAAAATTAATAATATAATTTTATTGAAGGTATAATTATTTTATAATACTTACCTAGCGTCTAGAAGTAAAGAAAACCATTGTGATGGCTATAATAGTGTTCAATGTCATCCAAACAATAATAAAATTTTAATACATTTGAAAATAGAACTTTAAATTAATATTTTAATAAACTTACATACTTGATGTAGTTGAAATTTTATCACAATAATTTAATGCATTGAAAAAGTAACTTTAATTTAGAACTATATGATTAACATATGTTTGAAAACTATAACTATTAAATAATTCTTAAGTAAATAAAATAATTAAAATATTATCATTGTTTGAAAATAATTATCATACATTTGAATTTTTTTAATAAATAATTTTTCAATAAAAAATATATTTTTTAAAAAGTAAAACGCAAATAATTCTTTAATAATTACATTGAAAAATTTGTGATGAATACATTCTTATAAATATTTAACATCTATTTTTTACTACACTTTATAATCCCTATAAAAAAATTATAATCATTTTAGAACCTGTTTTTTTTTTTGAAATGTAGACTTGCCTTTTATTTATCTATAATTAAGGTTTGGAGGTGTGACTCATCATGCAACTCCCCAAATCAGCACATCTATTGAGAAGTGTCTAAAATTTGACTTTTTAAAGGTTTGACCACAACTTAATCATGGAACCCCCAAAAGTTGAACAAAAAAATATCATTTGTTGCTTGTAGAATATCATATTATTATTTCAAATTAAATTAGTATACAACCTAAATGGACCAAATACCTATTGATAACCATAAATATTTGAGATCTCTAGCTTTTATATTCAACACATATGGACCAATAGTGGAACACAAAAAAAATATTTTTTGTTATAAAAACAAAACATAATTATTTAAAAAATAACTTATATCAAACAAAAATGGACCAATAGTTGAACACTAATTTTTTTTGAAATCTTTCACATTTAATGAAAAAATACATATTATTTATTGTGCTCACCTTTTAAATTTGTGATAGCACAAACTATTGATATAAAATACTCCAATGCTTGTACATTGCTACCCCAATAGTTGTACACATATGACCAATATTTTTTCACTATGATAATAATACTTGTTTAAATGATTGTCTTTATTAAATGAGCATTTTATTTTTTAAATGATACATTTATAGTGGATAGTTACGATATTTTATTTGAGACAAAAAAATACTCATTTCACTTCTTCATGAATGTATTTATGGCTTTTTCATATAACATTTAAAGGTTCTCATGTGTTCAAGTTTGGGTCCACTTTTTATCAGCATTTGATTATTTTTTTATTTACATTTGGACTATTTATTTACAATATATAGTATAAATATGTGGTAAGATTGAATAATATAATCACAATTGCTTGCACGACTATTAAACCTCACACGACTATTGGACCCTCTCCCCTAAAACCGATAGACTATATTTTGTACCAGCCTTCACCTTAAATGTTGTCTCACAGCCGAATACCTCTCTGATGCTGCCGGTAAACTGTTTTGGTTTCCGTCTATCAGGTGCAGCTGGCATGTTGGCGCTGAAAGGTGTTGCGTGCCCGACCGACTAAGAAGATTAACTGCTACTTCATCGCAGGATGTCACTGGAAGGTGTTAGCACCTCCCCTCCCACCACCCTGAATTGCATTAAATAGTTGGATTCAAGATTAACCGTGACAACCCTAGATAGAGAAGCGAAGAGGCTGAAGCAAATGGGAGCCATTGTGACGTTATGGTATGGCTTATTAAATTTTCCCTGCAAACTCCTTCCAATTTTTTCTCATCAGCATCATTGACAGACGAATCAATTTGTGCAGAATCTTGAGGTAAGTCACTTGTCATGGTATCAGTGAGTTAAGAAACATCTTAAAATTTTCAGTTACATATATTATTCTATTGTAAAAAAAGATATTCAAGCTACTTATTTGTTTTCTGATATTAAGAGGCTCTGTATTTATTGCTTTGCCTGGTTGTGTTTGTGCAGACTAGGGCAGGAGATGCAGCAAAGAAGAAGAAGTAGTTTAGCAGCTAGCAATATTAGGAGAAGGTTGATATATTTATTCAGCCTTTGAGATGTAAAGGCCCATGATTCAAGACTGTTGAGCGGGTTGTTAAGAAATGAAACATTGAGGTTGAGCATACTAATTGTTATCGTATTGCAATTTAGGAGGAATTTTCTATGTGAAATAAATTTTCTTGAAGGTTGCATTTCATATTTTATTAGTTGACTACTAGTTTTGAATGAATATAGGGGCAGCTTGGCCTGGGATCATAAGTTGTTTCTCAGCTTTATTTCTGGTAATTTCTGTTTCTACGCCTCTAGAAGATGTGAATGGTAAAGATGATTTCCGGAAGACAGTTGTGCTGGTAGATATTAATTTTTAATTGTTAAATTGACTTTCAAGGTGCCGACCATGTGCAATTGCTTTTTGAAGGCATTCTGTGGTTACTCTGGACGTGGGAAAATAATTTATGAAGTTAGACCTGGTTCTTATTAATAGAGGCATACATAAAAAATTATTTGCTTTTGTATCAGTCACAATTTGTGTTGTTGGTACGTATAATGAATCTGATACCTATGATGGGGATGGGACATCAAAGTTTTCAAGTCTCTATTGTTCACTACACAGCTACTGCTGATGTTGTAAATGCAACGGTTGTCAGAGTTATTTTCACAGAATGAATAGTAGAGATCGGACCATCTTCAGAGTTTTGTGCCATTATTCTAACCCTTGTAGCTTAAAGGGGTTGGCATACCTAAAATGGCTAAAATTTTAAAAAGATTGTGTACACAACCACCGTTTAGAAGAGCTAGCAAGTGCTTTTGAGATGGATTTATAATTAACTGTAGTAGGAAATTTCTCTAAACTACTTTAGTTTTACATTCCATTGTGAATGAGGCAGGGTGTATTCGAGATGTCCAAACATGACTATGAAATATGACATCTTTGAGGAGACACTCTTACAACAATAAGTTCGTTTTACAACATTTATAATTTTTCTTAGACATGTATATTAAGCAAGGCGCTTTTATACATTCTTTGACAAGGATTTGAATAACATGTACATTGGGAAATCAAATTCAATGCATCCTTTGGACTATGTGGCAGATTTTTTGTCCCTTTTTGGTCATGTTTAAAGGCAGTCATAGAAACAAGAGGTTTCTATTTTATTTTATTTAGAGTAGAATTAAGTTGCCAGGTTGAATAACATATTCATAAAATCCTCTATAAATATGCCTCACTATTCCAATAGCAAGTCCATCAGCTATGTGAAGACAGCTTCGTGTGTTGATAGAATTTCTTTTCGAACCTAGAAGAACTCTGTTGTTCATAGGAATCTATATAGGAATCTATAAATAGGAGGTTGTATTGATTTGTAAAATGGGCATGGGAGGACAATTGTATGTTGTATCTACCTAGATTGATGGAGGAGGGAACAAACTGTATGTTGTATCTTCTTCATTCTTTCATCTATTGTATGTTGTATCTATGTTTTGAGCAGCCAAACAGGTCATTTCTCTATTCCATCTTCCCCTTTAGTAGAGAGGTGCCTCCTTAATTAAGTACCTGAAGAATGATGCATTCGGGCATATGTCCCTATTTGATTTTGTGAAGGATAATGATTACGATTGGGTAAATGATCAATTAAAAATTGGTTGAGAATATGATCCTTGGTGAGTGGATCTGTGTGCAATAGGGCTTTCCTTAGGCCTTAAGTTCTATCATTTCATTAGAGTTTGAACTAAAAGTCCCTAGATAGTCTTGCCAAGGGTTACCCATTGATCTAATTTTCATTTTCCTTTCTGGTGGGGATTTTAAGCTTGGTTGAACTATAGTGGTACATAGTAATATCAAGGGCTTTTAGATATTTTCATTCACCTTTGAACCAAGACTCTCAAAACATAATTTGTCAAAGATTTTGATTGCCAATCTAGTACTAGGGATCTTCTTCTTCATCTTTTAATTATAGTTCTTGAGTGGGTTTTTTAAGTGTGGTTGGTCTAGAGTGCATATTCAGTATCATCAGGGCCCTTCGTATGGGGTCATGTTTATCAACAGATGGATTTTGAACACTCTTCCTCGGTCTGCCTCCTCATCTACAGTAAGGATGGGGTCTTGTTTATCAATAGATGGAGTTTGAACACTCTTCCTCGGTCTGCCTCCTCATCTACAACAAGGATGAGGATGAGGAAGAATAGGAGGAAGGCAACATCCCTACCAAACCAAGCAAAGGTAGATGAGCATGTTAGAAATATTCTTGGGAGGATGTTTTCAAATGGTTCCAGCTATAATCGGCCATACCCAAATAAATAAGAAGTATTTATAAAGGAATGTAACCCTCAAATTCACCACATTCATTAGTGTCCCTTCAGTTATAGCTTTTGTTTGCGCTTGCCAAGAAGCTTTAGTGCCCATTCAACCACAGACATTTCTTGACCATCTCTTCAATTCAAATAACCCATTTCATGAGTGGCCATCTAGGAGACGACTCTATGTGCAGGAGAGAAGATCTAAGAGAAGGTTTCCCCCAAGAAACAAGTTCCATCGAGAAGCAAGTTCCAATAAAGTTTAGGTAATTATATAACACTATCGACATATTCCTTATAGCTCCCCTGACTACAAGTGCTAGTTTAGCTATCCTAATATTAATATAATTGAATTACTATAATATTATATGAAATAGTGCCTTCCACAATATTGAAGTCCTCCAAAAAATTTACCTGACTCATTGAAATGACTATTTAACTACACTTACACATGAGATCGAACACACACTCTTACCTCTAAAAAGATTCCCCTCTCACACATGCTTCTTAAATTACAGGTCAATCATACTTATTACCAACTAATGAATAAATGCTTATTGTTTAATATTTTCATGTTAAAATGGTCTTATAACGTATTTCTATTGATTTTTCCTTTTTAAATCTTAGAAAATTACTTTTGGTTTCTTCATTTTTAACTTTCTTTCGAATCTCAAAAAATTATGTATATGTGGCCACAATTTATGATTGCTCCTCTCATCTTCCCCATCCAAATACATACACCTTCTCTTTGGCCGTTGATCCATTTTTGTGATGACCTACTCAATTGATTTCGATCAGCACAAAGAGGAGGATAGCCACTGAGTCGATACCCCTATATTTTGATAGGCTTCTTGGCATCATACATAAAACCTCCTTCACTGCCTTTAATAACTTTGATAAGAAGTTCTTAACTTCAATCCATGAAAAAGATGCCATGTATCTCACACAACCAGGTTGCAGAGATTTTGCACTTAGGAGGATAGGCTTGAAATTTTTCCAAAGTGTGTTGTACAAGAACATAGTGTTAGAATATAGTGTTGAGAAATGGAAATATAAAACTCACAAACTTAAATAATTCCAACACAAGTTTGATGCAAAGAAATATAGGAGATAATAAAATGGAATAATAGAATAATAAACAAGACACTGATTTATATGGTAAACCTTGAATATATGCCAAGGAAACATCCACGTGGCAAAGTATATGTATTCCTATTGCTCAAAAAAATTGATTACAACCTTCACACAGTTCCCTCTTCAATTATAATTCATTACAATATTATTTAGCTTTCAAAGCAACAAGATATATATAATATCTTCAACCAGTGTTAAATATAGAAAAATCCAAAAAAAATTATTCTTTAGTTTTTACTGTTTTAAATTTTTATCTTTATCAAGTTGAGAAAAGAAAAAAACACTATTCTACAAAATATGCAAACATAATATTAAAAAAATGAAATGAGATAATACGTAGAGACCTTTTAAAGGCATGAAAAAAGAAATGGGTGAAAAACTAATTAAGTAATTAACCTTAAGTTAAAACTAAACACTAACACATACATGTAATTATTCCAACTTTTCAATAAGATATTTTAGCTTTTTATTTTAAGATAGACATGGTTTTTGAGAGTGGCATTAGGAACAAGTAGGTAGTGATTTAAATTGCCCAATATGACCATTGCTGAATAAGACAGTTGTAATATGTAAACCATGGGGATGAGACCCCTCTTCTCTGGTCTCACCTAGTGCTAGCTATGCGAATCTCTCGTATCATAATAAAATTTGCCTCTTACAAATCAATATATATAATTCAGCATAAATATAGTTCAATTATTAAATAAATATAATTTTAAAAAGAAAAATTATATTTCAAATAGATTATTAAATATAAAAATAAATTATATTAAAATTATTAATTTTACCTTTTATATTAAAAATCATAAGTAACATCAAACTTTAAAAATACAAAATAAAATGCAATCTATTCTAAAAATAAGGAGTCAATTCATAATTTTTTTCTTTATCTAATTCCACTATTATATACACATATATACACACATATACATACATAACACACACACACATACATATACACACACACACACATATATATATATAATATTTATATGCATACATATATATAGAGAAGCATACACATACACTTACACATATACTTATATATATATATATATATATATATGTTAATTAATAATCGTTTTAAAATTATTGTATAATGTATATAACAAATTTAAGAAATCTATATTTTTTCCTTAAAAAAAATTAAGTATATTATATAGTATAAAACATTTGCATATAGATTTAAAACATAAAGCAATGCAAATGAAAAAATAAAGTTGTCATCAAATTGACAAAAAATATTGCAAATAGAAATAGAATGTTCCCATCCAAGTGGTCAAATCAATATTTACATGGATTTTATGTGATAATGAGATTTTGGAGGCTTTTACCATTAAGTGTACCTGAAAACTTTCTTTTTGATGACTCAATAGTGGAATAAAAATTTAAAAATATAATGAACTATTTATATTAGTTGTATGTGTTATAATTAAGAGAAATATAAATATCTAAATTTAAAAAGTTTAAAAGAAAAAAGTTGCATTGTTATCCTTTCTTTTCATAGTATAGAGATAAGACTATAGTTGTTTTTCCTTTTCATCTTGTACCCTCATCTACAATTTTTCAAAGTAAGTCTTTCATTTCATAGGGGAAATCTTCTAGATAATAAATCATTTATCCAAAATAATTTAATAAAAAGAGTGTTTTAAATCATTCTATCTAAAATAATTTAATAAAAAATAAAAAAATAAAGCCTGATAAATTAAATCATTACTTATTAATTAATTAGTTAAAATAGGTAACAAATTTCTAAAAGAAAAAATCTATTAATAAATCAAATTCAAAATAATTAATTATATGAAGGAAATAAAGAAATAAATCTTTTAAATGGTTTATGTTATCCTTTATTTTTCTAATTCCCTTCCATAACTTCATTTTCACTTTGAAAAAAAAAATCATAACATATGTTTTCCAAACCTACCCATCCTTTAAACCATCTTACCATCTAATTCAATTCAAAATTTGAAGTATTTCCAATTATTGAAGCATCATTGCTTCATACAATCACAACATCATTTAAAGATGAGCAAGTTATAGATAATGATAATGTGGGATGGTGAAATCTTACACATGGATTGTATAAATTCAGCCGTCCTCATAGAATAAAATAGATCATTTACTCCAAGCAAATTAATAAACTAAATCAAACATGCATTAGAGAAAATGAAATACAACCTATTCTATGGTGGATTGGTGCCCTCCATGAAGATGTGAGAGAGCCCTTTTCCAATACCTTTCTAAGCCAAATGAGATAGACAATGAGTTGCTATGAGCTCAAGTTGCCTATAGTTTAGATGCCTTCAAAGTGTGTTGTTGAAATGAGAGAAAATGGCTTGCATTTATAGGAGAAGTTGATAGAAGAGAGGCCAAAATTAGGCAATGTGGGACTAAATCCCATCCAATAGGATAGAGACACTTGTCATAATGGGATTGGTCAAAGCTTGTGCAAGTTTTGGCCAATGTGCCCATTCAAATTTGAAAAAATGTCAATAAATGCATGTTGTTGAGGGTTTTGGGGGGAATAATCTTTGTCCAAAAAAGTCAAAGATGAGAGTTATTGAGGGAAAATAAGTCTTTTTATTGATTTATTGATGCAAGTGGGTGAATCTAGAAGATACTTGTAGTTAGTATTAAATTAATCATGATTTGATTAATCTAATAGGTCATCAATGTGATATGACATTTGAATTTTAGAATTTTGCATTTCTTTTAAAATCAAATGAGAGGAAATGAGATTTGATCATTTAATTTAATTTTGGTGAATAAATTAATAGACCTTAGGAGATTTATGATTTAATTAAATAAAACTTGATTTATTTAATTAAAAGATGAATATTGACAATAATGTCAAATCTGCATGTCTATAGATAAATCTTGTGAACTAGATCTTTTGGACCATCATCTCCATCTTCATGAATAACATCATCCATTCATTAAAATAATTCATCTCACATTAATTAATCTACCTCACCAAAATAAAATTGATTAAATAGTCTTTTATTATACAATAAATTTTAAAAATATACACTTAGTATATATCCAAAATAATAAAATAAATATTTAAATAAATTTATTTAACCAAAATAATTTAATTAAATTTTTTTAAATCATTTTATGAATAAAATTAATAAAGAAAGAAAATGTGATAAATTAAATCATTAATTAATTTAAGTGCTTTTTTTTCTTATTTTGTGTGAGATTTAAATTAATTAATTTCACATAATAATATCGAGAAAAAAAAAACACTCTATCAAATATAGATTGTGAAAATCTAATATCTCTCATTAATTAATTAGTTAAAAGAAGTACCAAATTTTCAAACTAAAAAATCACTTAATAAATCAAATACAAAATAATTAATTAAAGAAACACTTTAAATCAATTAATTTACTAATAATAACTACTTATCCACTCCACGTATACTCTAAATCACTTAAATCTATTAAATAATAAATGGATTTACATGAAGATTAATTAATAAATTAATATTATTTAATCAATATAAAATATAAACTCCAAATCCTCGCTATACACGCGAGGCAACAATTCCCCCAAGCTTGTTTTAACACCACCACTTTCGGACACTTAATTCAAACGACCAAATTTTTGATGCCACGTAAGCGCGGGAGCACGTGGAATAGCTGTGAATCGTGATAGTGACCGGGAGTTAACATCGAGAAAAATCATATCACCGGGAATTTGTTTGCCTATTTCTCCTATGAATATATCCATTACAAACTCTTCATTACCAAATTTAGCCGTTACTTAATCCATAGAATTGGAGTGGTCGATTGTTAGCAAACCCTAAATATTCCTGTTTACCCGCTACAACTGATGAACAGTGTCGACAAAAGTGGAGAACGTTTCTGATATGTCTGAATAATATTTTCTATGTTCAAATTGTTATCAATTTGATGAGCAAAGAGTTGATTGTGTGCTACTCCTGGCAATTTCTGGTTTGCTTTCGTCATATCAAGACTAGATATCGCTTGTAAAGGTAGGACTCTTCCAGTCATCTCTAGTATTTCGCTTTCAGCTGTTAAAGATCTATTACTGGTTTAAAATTGAATATTTCACTATAAACATTAAGATATTCAAATGTAGATTGTTGTTTTCATTGCAAATATTTCTATGTGCGTTGAGCAATTAACAGTACTGAGAATTTGGACAAGCTTTAGTGATGTGTTTTGTAGCTTGAATTGTCGGTTTCTGCCTTCCTGAACCTTGATCTTAAGCTAAGCATTAATGGTTTCACATTTCACTAGGTCAGAAAACTTTGCTAATCAATGTTGGAATGATGTTCTCTAACCTGATAGATATAAATATTAGTAAGCTTAACTTCAAAATCTGACGTTGATCATTAGAAATTCATACTGTAAGGATAGGTGCCCTGTTCAAAAGTTTAACTATTAAATCTATTTTTCAACAGTTTGAAGTATCACAATGGTATTCGGGCCGTGTTTCCTACAGTCGAGTCAAAACAGTAATAATAATTTCAGAGTTTCTAATCTAGGGTTTCACCTCTATCGTTTTTCCTCTAGACACATGCTTTTGATTCATACTCAACTCAAACCTAATATATTATTACCGTTCTTATTTTTTAAATATTTGAAAGATCGGATCAAATTTCCACAGTGCTAGGCAAATCCCATACACCTGAACCTATCTGAACATGTGAACAGGTAAATTTCAGCGGAAGCGGCCAACACTTCTGAGAGATGCTCTCAGTTTACACAATAACGACTGCATTCATCGTCGGCGCTCAATCCGTGTACACAACAACTGGCATGCAATATTTTTAGTGAATAAAGCAAAAAAAAAAGCAAAAAAAGAAGGAAAGAAAGAAGTATGTCTCAAAAAGTATCACAGGCTAGTGAGGTAGATCGGCAATCTGGAGAAAATATACAGCCCCGATATTATGAGAAGCTTGTTCGCATTCTTGGAGCGGACGATGATATACATGTCATGCTTGATTCCTTCAAGAATTTTGATAGGCAACGTTTAACTTCAGTCCACGACAAAGCTCGCTTGTATCTCACGCATCCTCAAGTTGGAAAGATTTTTGACATGCATGACAAACATGAAGAAGAATACCAGGGCAGTCATGAAGCCACAGAAAGTGCAGATGAACTTGTTCCAGTAAGCCTCAAGGATTTGAAAACAGGGGAGCAAAATGAAGGTGTGGTGCTGTTTTGCGAGCTCTGTGTTGAGCCTTTCAAATTTGGGAGAATCTATACTCTGTTGAAGGAGGTAGGGAGTGGGATTGCAGTGGCTCTTTCTATTGTTTCCCCAGATCCCTCATCTATTCATCAATCTTTCGCAAGATGCACTTATCCTCGAGGCCGAAAAATCGCTGTCAAGGAACCCATGCTTGTGGAAGGTGAGGGCGGCATCCCATTCATCAATGTAGAGAATCCCTTGTCTATTGAAACAGTAGAGAGCCTTCCTGCTGCAGCAGACATCAGTGTTACAGTCGGTGAAGAAAAATTTAAGAGATGGAAGGAAACCGCTGGCAAGGCTCATAATGCAGGTAATTCGAAGAAATGTGTGATATATACTACTAAATGTTTAGTATGTCTCTCCCAAGGAATGCCAGAAGACGGTTCAATCATTAGTTATATGCACCTTCTCAGATGGGCGGCGTATTTGGAACTTGGTCGATACCAGAAAGCACTGGCAGACGCTGAGAAGTCCTATGAACTGGACAATTCAGAACTTAGGCCAATACTTTCATCACTTTTATCTGTAGGAAGATATAAGAAGGCATTTGAATTGCTTGAGAATTCATGTGCTCTGTTCCCAGAACAGAAGGATAAGTTTATTGACGTATATCGGGCATTTGGGACCCTTTATTTTGAGATTAGCGAAGCAATCTTACAACCGAGTTTACGCATCCCGGATGTGTTGAAACCCGATGCCGATTTTATTGGGCCGGTAGAGATCAGAATGACAAGCAATGGCTGCGGCAGGGGTTTGTTTGCCTCGGAGGATATTGAGGAAGGTCAGGTATTATTGCTCAGCAAAGTTTTGGCTGTCTCTCACACGCCTATGAAAGATCACAATGCACTGCTCCAGATTGTGATGGATGCTCTGGCATCGTGCGGAGAAACCACTCGCCAGATTTTTCTTTCTCATGGCATCAAGGGTTTGTCGCTCTTTATTCCAAAAATGTCGGATTTAGTTTCCATGACTGGCCTAGGGTACCCACTATACTGGGCTACACTTCGGGAAAAATATTATAAACTGAGCGAGAAACAGAAGAACCGCGAAATCCTTCGCATCTTAGAACGCATTTCCTTGGACGATGCTTGTCCAGCCGCGATGGAAGAAAATTGCAAGGAATCAGTCATCTTTAACGATGTTCCAGCGCGGCTGTATTATGGGGTGTGGCTGCTTCCCTCCTTCATTAACCATTCCTGCACCCCCAACGCAGCCAGAATCAATGTGGGTGATATTCAAAGGATACATGCAACACACAAAATTGAAAAGGGGCGAGAAATCACCATCCCCTATTTTAATGTTTTGGTTCCGTACCCTTCACGACAGAAGTGTTCCACAGCCTTTGGTTTCAGTTGTGTCTGTACACGATGCAAGGTAGAAATGAGTATAATGAATGGTCACAATAAATTTAAGAATCTTTACGCAGCCTACTCGAGAGCCAGCGTGTCCAAGATCGAAAACCGGGCTACTCAATTGCAGAGGCTTGTTACCCAAGTGGAAAACTGTGCAAATGTTTGGCGGGATGAGCAGAATATGTTCGGGGAATATGCTGTTATGCTAGAAAGTTGGCACCGGGCCCCGTTTACTCCTGCGTATTTTGCAGCTGTTGCAGTCAGAGCAAGGAAACTTAGAAAGAAGGCGGTGATGGAGGAACTCCATGAGATTGACGACCAGCTTTTATGTGATGCAGGGAAGGGCATGATCAAGACTTGTCCAGGGAGCCTTCTTCATTCAATTTTCATGCAAAAATGTATTTGGTTGTGGAGGGATCGGGCAGAAAAGTATGCGCGTTGGGAATTACAGAGACATATATAACCTTTGTGCGAGTGACACAGAGAAACAAATGGTGAAGAAGGTGTGCACTATGGTTTACGGTAACCTTCAGGAACATGTGAAGCCACTTGTTTCCAGAAAATTACTGGAGCCCCCAGTTTGAAATCTTTCTTCTGAATTTTCAAGACAATCATTTTCTCGTGCTTTTATTTCTATATTTGCTCACCGCACTACCTAGCTTTGGCTGAGGGGATTTGCATTGGGAATTGTAATTATTTTGTTGCTGAATTATTTAGAATTAGGTTTTGAAGAACCGATGGGAGAGCTAAATTTAAATAACCTTTCAATTCTTATTAAAAAAAAAAATATTTGTATCTGTTAAATTATGCTTTAAATGTAGTTTTAATTGGTTTCTAATAAGTGTTCGTTTATATTATATTTTGCTAAATAAAAAGCATTTATTAATTATGACTGATTATAAATAGGTAATTCTAATTATATAAATATTTTATTACTATTATTAATTTTATTTTATTATTTATTATATTTTTTAATAATTTATTTAAATAATTTATGTTTCTTTAATGAAGTTTACAATGATTTATGATTTTTTTTATTTTGTATTTTTAAAATTTCTTGTATCTTATTAAAATCTTATTATTTGAATAACTCTCTTACTCTTTATTCTTCATGAAAAATTTAGTGTGAAATAAAATTTAAATTATTGTTTAGACATGATGGTGATACAAAAATGGTGATAATAGTTATAGTGTCTCTAGTATAGCTCACACCCTTATCATTCAAGAAATATGATTCTTTATGTTATTGAAAATTCAGTGAATGTCTAACTAACACTTTGAATCCACATTTGAGGACATTTTCTAATTAATTAAAAATTATAATTATGTTGTATTAAAAACTATAATTAATCAAAAAATACAATCCAATGTGAATTAAAAATATTAGATAGACTACATGGGAAATTCATATATCAATTCCTATAATGGGTTTAAAATCAATATTGTCTTAATGAAAATAAATGATGGTTATTTTTGAGGTGTGTTTCATTTTTCCATTTATATATAATATATTTTAATGTCTACTACTAGTTTAAGATTAGATACCTATTATAGAACATGAAGAAAATTCAATGTACAAATTTCTTCTTATCTTAGAGTGTTTCCATACATGTTGAGAAATTTGTAAGAAAAATTATAAAATGTTGAATTCAATAATTTAAAGGTTGTTTCAATGCTATGTATTTTAGTTGCATTTACATATGTACTTAGCTTGAATTTTAATTTTTTTACTTTTGAAATCCAATTATTAATCTAAGTAATAATATTTTCTTGAGATTATGCATGCAATCTTTGTTATAGATGATGAAATAAGACTCCAGTTACATATCTTGGTAAACCACTATATATATTTATTATCCATCTAACTTAAAATTTGTTACATAATTTCACATTGCAAACAGTGTCCTATTAAAATTTTTAGCTACATAGCAACAAGTGTACTATATTAATGCAATTTTCCATAGAATTATCCATTCATATGATATTTTTTCCATCTTTATTTATCACTATAATAGTAATTTTATAATTTCTTATCTAGGATTTCACTTATGATGAAGAAATAATTTTTTTTAATTTAAAAATAATTCTCTTTTAATCTATCCTTACTTTCCCTTTTTCAAAATAAATTTGTAGAAATTGTTATTTGAAAAAATCAAAGATCTCTAAACATGAAAATGCAAAAAAAATCAATAGAAGAAGAAATAATCATGTTTTAATTGTTCATCTCATTGATAAGTAGAAATTGTTTCTATAGTGTGTGAATTTATGATATATCAATATTCAATTGCATATTTTGGAGTCAAACTTGTTGAACCATTTTTCATGAGTAATAGCTCATGTGAACCCATCTTCCATGAGAATTAATGCTCCGCTTAACACTCATTACATCTAGGTGATGCTTCACCCCTATAAACATCAACTAATAGATGTCTTATAGTGCATATAATAATAGAACAAAATAAAACATTCTCCACATATGTTTATTGAATATTATGAAATTAATTGATTAAATATAAATTTTAATGGTATAATAATTTTCCCCATCATGACCACTCCTATGATTATTTTGAAACACTACTCAAGATATATGTGCCACACCACTTTGAATTTAAAATAAAGGAGTTAATGGTGTGAAGCACTATACAAACACATTACAAACCAAAGTATTTAATTGACATGTGTAAATTGTATACATGACACAAATCTAATGCTCAAAAGTAGGCTTCAACATGTATAACATCAAATGAAAAAATGATTTATTTTTTTTTAATATATAAGATTAAATGGAAGATAATATTATCTTATTTTAACCTTTATTAATTATTTTTAATTTTCCTAAATAAAATTTAAATATATGAAGCTCTATAGACATATAAAACTATTGAAAGTAAGTATAATTGTAGTAAATGTCCCCTTCATATTTGTATTTCAACTAAGAAATTATCTATAAGTTATATTGATATTTTTTGAGTTTTTAATAAACAATCAAAATAAATAGAATTAATAAATTTCCTTAAATAAATCATCTTTTAATTCTAAAACTTTTTTATTTTACTAATCTATTTTATAAAAGATCAAATTTCTTATTTAAAATTCTTTTAATGAAGAATGTAATCTTATAATATACTACTAAACATAGAATTATCTAACACTCATATAACAATGTATAATCAAGATTTAGAACCTATCATTCAACATACTACTTTTAAACTCATGAATTCCCTTAATGTAATTCAAGTCCGCGAAAGTGAAAATCAGACAGAGATAAGATTAAGATTAACAACACCGAAGTACATGTTAATAGTAATTCTTCATGTTTACTTATCTTTCCATCCATTTCACTGATTTAAATCTTGTGCAGTGTTGAAGCATTTCTCGATATCAAGTTTGTGAATGTGACGACCAAATATTCCATGCCACGTACGCACAAAAATAGGTGGAATAGCTGTCAATCGTGATAGTGAATATTCACTAGTTTAATTATCTTTATATAAAATCTATATAATTAAGCCATAAGATAAACATATACATAAATATTTGTATTTTTGTTATTTAAATTTAATAATTTATTTATTAGGAAAAGTGCAAAAGAAAAGGCAAAGCAAACCTTTCAAAATGTACAAACCTTAGCTCATGTTTTTAAGTATGTAAAGCATAATTTATGAATGCAAGAATTAAAAAACTGAAAAGATACCATATTAATTTAACAATCATGAAAATTATGGAAATTTGTAATTTACAAGTTTTTTTACAATCTGCAACACAAATCAGAATTATATTCCAAGCATATACATTGAACTTCTTCAATAGACCTTGAACAAATAATACAGATATATGTTTGTAAGTCATACAATAGTCAGTCAACACTATTGGGTTATAGCATCCCTAGGATTCTATGATTATCAAAATACAAAAATCCTAAAAGTAGTGTTTTCTCAAATAAAAATCATGTTGCACACATAATGCATGGTATTTGAAAATGTCTACAACTCCTACCATGGGCACTCAATTCTATTGTCACTTCCAAAAAAAATCATCTAGAGCTCAAACCAAAGTATCAACTCTATGTATCTATAGAAAGAAAGAACAAAATCAAGAAAATAGCATGCATCTTCTACAAAAGCTGCTTGTATAGCATGCATTTAGGTTTGAGCACGACTTGAATATTTTTTATCAATCTGGCATCAATCTCCAACCAAGTTATTGGGACTAAAAAATCCCTATCTTTGTAGGAAAGTACATCAAATGTGCCTGCAACAAAGAAAATAGCATTAGTTAAATATAGAGATAGAAGACAAATTAATAATAGTCTACAGTCTTTTAAAATGAGAGCACCTAGCAGATATTTGTCTGGAGTATCATCCCGATTTAATCCAATTTAATTTAATTCAAATACAAATGTCCAAAAGTGATGAACCAAATATTTGATTTAATTTAATTCAAATATTGTCATTTTTTTTAATTGAAGGAAAGTAGATTACCATCTTTAATTCAAATACTTCTTGAATCTCTCTCATTATTTATTTGTCACTCTTCTGTTTGGAAAAATTGCAAATAGATATAAAATTCATATTCCTTTTCTTTCAAATGTTATAGAATTCTAATAACAACAAAGCATAGTCAACAAAAACAAGTGCTTATGCAAAGATTACAAAATGACCAAAAGAGCACAATGACAAAATATGGTATCACACCCTTTCTGAGCAACTTCCTTATCGGTATCAATATTGAATTCCATCTTTCAAGAACCTATGATGAGGCTTTGCTCATTATCACTAGAAAAATTCTCTATAACCATCCACACCCCAGCCAATCTGATCAAGATAGTTCTATGAATAAGAAACCCAAAATCATGAAGATTTCCCACAAGCAACTGCATGCAAAACTCCAAGATCAGTGAAAATCAACAAATAATGAGAAACCTACAATTTTGAGCAGGCCTAGAAAACAAAACCCACATGCATTCCAAGAGGAGAAAATAGAAAACACAAGAAATTCTAAATTGCTTATATTTGAGGGTTCACAAGAAAAAGAATAAACCCTAAACCTAATATATAATAGCTAAAAGCTAGAGGAAAATCCATACAAAAAGTGAACCCTATCACATCAAATTTATCATCCAAACCTCATTTCAGAAATAACAATTATCATGGGTAATGTGACATATAGAAAGCTTATTACCCAAGCAGAGAGAAACCCAAAACCCCTCAATCCCAAAGATTGTCTAGAAAATGTCTAATCAAAATGTGAGAAATTCTCAACACATTACGTAATTTTTTGAAGAATAACAACACATATCAAACCCAAACCATGTAGCTTTTAAAATCTCAATGGAAAATAGCCTAAACCCAAGCATTCCCAAATGAGACGAACACCAAATTTCAAAACAAAATAGAGGAGATGGAGAATAAATGTACCATAGGTTTTTCGCCATTGATGAATAGCTGGAAGAACTTGGGGAATATGCCCTTTCTAAGAAGGGCAGTGGCAGAGAACTCTGTTCACTAGCTATTTTGCAAACATCTAAAACATTTTCATAGACTAACTGTAGGATGCTAAATCTGCAAATGTTAGTTTTTATCATACATCTCCATGATTAAACAAACATAACAAGTTCAACATCCTCATGAAATATTGCACCTAGTTTAAACATGCTAAATGAGATATTGAAACAATAATGAAAACTAAATAAAGCACATAAAACATGAATGCAAATCTATTGCATGGTGGATTGGTGCTCCTTGAATATGTGAAAGAGCCCTTTCCCAATCCTTGATAAGCCAAATGAGATGACAGACAATGAGATGCTTGGTGAACTCAAGTTGCCTATAATGATAGTGCTCAAGATTGTAGATAGATGAAATGAGAGAAAATGCATTGCATTTATAGGAGAAGTTGAGAGAAGAGAGGCCAAGATTGAGCAATGTGGGACTAAATCCCATCAAATGAGAGAGAGTCGCTTGTCACAATGGGATTGGCCCATGCTTGTGCAAGTTTTGGCTAATGTGCCCATTTCAAATTTGAAAATGGCAATAAATGAATATGGTTGAGGGTTTTTGGGGGGAATTATATTTGTCCAAAAAAGTCAAACATGAGAGTTAATGAGGGCATATTCCCAATTGTGAGGGAAAATAGGTATTTTAATAAATCAATTAAAATGATTTATTGTGCAAGTGGATGGGACATGGGTTAGTCTTAGCATTAATTAGGGATTTAACTAATTAAGCTAGTGCTTAGTTGATTTTGACACTTTGATTTAAATTTGTGGGTTAAGATAAATCAAAGTGAGAGGATATTAGATATTTAATTAAATATATCTGATTTAATTAAATCAAGACTTTAGGAGGTTTAATTAATTAAGAGGAAAGAATGATCAAATGTGATGTTTAATCAATAATGTTAATTCTGTATGTCTACACTAACTTATAAGAAGGACCTTAAAATCCCTTGGACTTCAATGTGCTTCCTGATTTGTAGTGGTTTCCACCATATGGCTTTTGCAACATCCAATGAACGTATTCCTTCATGAGCTACAACTAAAATTATGGCCAGTAAAAGCCATTCCATGTTCTTGATAGATGATTTAAAGGAAACCCCTGAAAAAAAAACAATGTAAATAAATAAAAAAGAGACGTAGACAAGCAATATCAAGTGGCATGAACACCAAAATCTAGGGTAGAATTCATTAAACTTGCATGCAATAGATGTCACACTTTTCATCAATGTTAATGATCCTTATCACCAACCCATCACCCATAATTAGGGTTTAAGTGTGCCAGTAAATGAAAGAGCATGTAGCATATTTATCGAAAGATGTGGCATGACGTTGTTTGAGGGAATATTTTTGAGCGCATTATTACTTTTTTCACAACTAGAGGCAGTTTGGTATTTAATGAAATAATAATGACTAAGTTCTTTAAGCACATCCTTCAACAAATATCCTACGACAAATATTGACACCGCCTCCACCATTTTCTTATACACAAAAAATGGCATTCAGAGCTTTGATGTACACGGAAAAAATGTCGTTGCAACGAAATGCCTTACAATGTAATTACAAATTGTTAATAACAAAAAAGAGTCATTTATTGATAGGCAATTGGAGCGGTCGCTTGTTAACCAACCAAAACATTTTGATTTAGCCACAACAACTGATGAAATAAGTGTCAACAAAATTGGAGAATTTTTTTAATGTTTGAAGAATATTTTGAGTGTTCAAATTGTTATTAATTCGATGCGCAAAGAGTTAGTTGTGTGCTACTCTTGACAATTTATGGTTCATTTTCATCATATCAAGATGTGGATATCACTTGTAAAGGTAGGACACTTTCAACCATCTCTAATATTTTACTTTTAGTTGTTAAAGATCTATTACTAGTTTAAAATCAAATATTTTAGTATAAACATTAAGATATTCAAATGTAGATTTGTGTTTTCATTGCGAATATTTTTTATCTACATTGAGAAATTAACAGTGTTTTAGAATTTGGATAAAGCTTTAACGATGTGTATTTTTGCCACTTTTTTTTTTATCTCAAACTAACTTGAATTGTCAGTTTCTGACTTCTTAAACTTGGATCTTAAGCTAGACATTAATGGTTTCACATTTCATTATGTCAGAAAACTTTACTAATCAATGTTGGAATGCAGTCTTCTAAACTGATAGATATAAATATTAGTAAGCTTAACTTAAAAATTTGACATTGATCATTACAAGTTCATACTGTAAGGATAGGTGCCCTATTCAAAAGTTTAACTATTTAAAGAAACAAACCCAGTCATTAAATCTAATTTACAACAGCTTGAAGTATCATTATGGTATTCAGGTTATGTTTCCTATAGTCGAGCCAAAACAATAATAACAATTTCAAAGTTTCTAATCTAGGGTTCACCTCTATGGTTATTCTTCTAGACACATTCTTTTGATTCATACTCAATACAAACAATTTATTATTATCTTTTCCATTTTTAAAGCCTACACCCTTATGTTCTAGAAACATGATTATGTTGTAAAATTTTAATAAACCTACATAGTTTGACTCTAGCTAGCAAAGAAATTGTTGCCCCACAATTATCGTTGCACCAAAAGATCAACCTGTTAATGCCCGATACAACTGATAGAGTTAATGGATCCATGGGAGGTGGTTAGTCCATGTCATGAATCCTGAGGGGAGAGCTGGCCATCTACCAAAAAACTCCTCCTCAGTGTTACCCGAGAGGATTCGAACCCGACACCTTTGGCTCTAATACCACTTATTGGCCCATAGTTTTTGTTGCACAAAAATATTGACCTATTAATGCCCGATACAACTTCCAGAGTTAATGGATCCATAGGAGGCGGTTAGTCTATGTCATGAATCCCGAGGGGAGCATTGACCATCTTCCAACATAAATAACATAACTTGTAGAAGAGAAAATTTTAGAGTAGAAAAGAATGCAATTTTTTTTATTATCCTAGTTACAAATTGCAAAATGTACAAGCTTTCAAAGCATCGGTGGGAGAAAAATATAGAATGCTTTAAAACCACTCGTAGGAAAAAAAAAAGGATGAAAGAAGGGAAAGAAAACAAAATGCATAAATTTTCCTTTGTTAGCTCACTTTTTAAAGAAAGTAACACTAAATTTTTTGTTTGATAAAAAAATAGGAAAGAAAGTGCTTTGTTACACTAACACCCCCCTTAAGTCTAACTAAGGAGACAAAATCCTAAAGAGAGGAAAGAGGGAAAACCTTGTGGGAACAAAAACCCCGTCAAAAAAGAACTAACTAAGCATGAAAACAACTATTTCTTCGTATCCTTCACTCCTAGAAGGTCTCGAAGAGAGTGAAACTTCTACTCAATGAAATTCTTTGTGAAGATGTCGACAATCTGTTCAGAAGTGAAACAGTACTGCAAGTCAATGAATCCATCATGTATCAATTCATGAATGTAGTGCATGTGGATCTCAATGTGTTTGGTCTGCTACCATTGTATGGGATCTCTACAAAACTTTAGTGTACTATGATTTCCGCACCAAATGATAGTCAGATGATGAAAGAGGATACCGAGCTCAGTTAGGAAGTTCTATAGCCAAATAGCTTGAATGGTAACATTGAATTCACCTCTATATTTGGCCTCTACTGATGATAAAGCAATGGCAGATTAGTTCTTGCTTGACCAAAAAATGGAGCCTGATCCCAAACAAAGAACATATCATGAAGTGGACTTATGATCAATATTATCACAGTCAGCCCAATCAGAATCAATGTAACCAATAAGATCCAAAGTACAACCTATTGAATAATGAATCCCATGGTTGATGGTTCCCTAAACATATCAGAGTATGTGCTTGGCAGCTTTCCAATGTAGCTCATGTGGCTCTTGCATGTATCTGTAAACAACGCCTATTGCATATGAGAGATCAGGATGAGAGTGAGTGAGATAAATAAGACTCCCCACAAGTTGACGATATTGTGTGTTATCAACTAGTGGTCTATCTTTGTCATCCTCAAGCTTTATCTCCGATAAGAAAGGTGTTTCTATTGTCTTGCATTCAGTCATGTGAAACCAAACTAGAAGATTTTTTGCATACTTGGATTGAGCAACATTGATTCCTAATTCATTCTAGCTAATTTCAAGTCCAAGGAAAAAGTGTAGAAGACCCATGTTTGTCATGAAAAACCTTTCATGCAAAGTAGATTTAACTGCAACAATGGTTGTGGCTAAACAACCTGTTATTAGTAGATCATCTACATAAACCACTATGATCAACAGAGAGTCAGATGTTCTCAACATATAAACATTTGGATCAGATTTGCATCACATGAAATTTTGAGACACTAGATAAGATTCAATTTTAGCATACCAGGCTCTAGGTGGCTACTTGAGGCCATAAAGTGGCTTCTTTTTTTGATGAATAGGCAGCTATCTCTATTAAAATAAAGATAAAGTTACATATTCACAAAAAAAGATGGGTGGTAAGAAGGCACACCCCGAGAGTCATATGGGTAGTTGATGTTTGTTGTGATTTTTTTGATAATCACAGGGAAAACTTACGTGAGTTAAGTTGGAAGGGGAATCAGATCTGCAAACAAAGTTTTTGAGGTGGGGAAGTTACTGTACATTTGTTGTAGGTTTAAACAACAATTTCAAACTCCATTTTTGGCTTGAGATTTGGCTTTACAATGTGCAATGAACCTTAGCATAGGTCACTTCTCAAAAAAAGGAAAAGGGGAAGGGGAGAGAGAGGGTTCCTAGACCTACAACTACCAATGAATAGTGATCATGGAGGTCTCTACTGTGGATAACTTCCTTAGAACAAAATTCCACTTAACCAAAAATATCATAGTCTCATGAAATTTGTGCTATCTTCAAAGGACTATAGATATTCTACCATTCATTCACCATACATATGCGTGAACAAAGATAAAGACTTAAAAGCAACTTCAAATACAGGTCCAAACTAATTTTTTATTGCCATCTACCAACAACAAATAGACAAAAGTATGGACAAGGAGGGCATCTACATAGCATAAATCTTCATATCCAAGAAACAACATCACTAAATTTACCAAAGCTAACTGAAAGGAAACTACAACAAAAAATTAAATTTAACTAAATCATCCAACTATGAAAGAAGAATCATGAAACATGAGAAGAAATCTAGAAATGGACCAAAATAAATGTATTTCTATTGTAATTTTTGTAGCATGTCTTTACAACAACTCAACTCTCCTTCAAAATGAGAGGAGAACCCCCATCTTATAGTTTCCCAAAATTAGAACATGTGGCCAAGATTGATTTACATTTGTGTGGCCACAATTCATTGTAAACTAGGGCTTTACCTACCCGCCAATATATTACATTTTTAAAATATATTTTGTCGATATCCTTGATTTGTCTTCTAGTGGAAACACTGTAGAATTTTTGTCCTTTTGTTGATTACTCTTTGCTATAGCTATTTCTTTAGAAATTATTCATGAATAAAAGGGTTGCCCTCTTGCTTCTTCGAAGTTGCATACTCCATGAATTTCAAGATCACCGGCTGGAGCTTGTCAATCTCAATGATGTCCGATCTCAACACTTAGTAGCTCCACTCTTTGGAATTGTTAACAAGATTCTCCCAGTCCTCCTCATACGTGGAAATGTGGTCTCTGAATATCTCGGATTGGGTGAAATCTCAAGCAACAAAGCTCATAAAATCTATAGTAATTTTGGCCGACATCCCATCTTCCATCCTCTTTTGGAAGTGAGGCTTTATACTTTCCAGATTGATCTTGACAGCGGGCACTTCATACCCTACCATCAGCTTTAGTTATCAGAAGCAATCTTCTCTAGCTTCCTTGGCCCACTCAACATCTAGATTTACCCACTCAAGTACCTGTTCCAGCCTTTCCTTTTGATGATCGAAGTCTTGTTTCCACACATCCATCAACCAATGGTTATCATCTTTTAAGGAAAATTCCTTTTCCAAAATTTCACTTGGCAGCTTGAGGATAGCCTCGATTTTTAGGTAAGCAGCCCCATACTTCTTTGGGAACTCAATGTAGATTCTCCTTGTACCTTTAAGAGATTTTTTCACTTCTAAGAACTTATTCATTGTTCGAACATCAAGATTGATACCTGTATTCCCAATATCCAAGACCTACCAGACCCAATTTTTTGTGGTCTTGTACAAGTTCTTTCTCTTCTCCAGCTTGTTAATCTACTATGTTCACAAAAAATATGGCGGGGCTGAGGATGTGGTTGGTTGTACCTCTGTGGATGAACATTGTTGGATATAGGTTGTCAAATCAGCCACCTATGCCTTAAGCTCCTCCTTCGAATCTTTTTCTTGCTGAATGAGATGCACCACTATGGTGACTGATTCCTAGAGATGATCAACCTTCTGCTCGCTGGTGGCCACTCCCAAGTCAATGGTGGATATGTTACAACTTATTCCTTGTTCTCCCACCATAGGCATAGCTGTTTGTACTGCCCTGGATCCAGAGGCATCCATCGCTTCCTTTGACCTAATTTTAGGCTTCCTCTCCTTCTTGGTGCTAATATGCACTCAAGCCAATATAGCCTCTAGCCTTGCCTTTGGGTCCTTTGGAATGGGAGCCCTCTTTTCTAGTTGTCTCTCCAACCAATCAGGAATTGAAGACTTTCTCCTAAGTGACTCCTGTTGATCCCCCTTTTCTTCTTCTCAAACTTCAATCCCTTTTCAATGAGGGCCTCTCGCCCTATCCTTGTATCCTCCTTCTCCTCATCAAAGTCTTGTACTAACACTATGCGCTTGATAGGGGAATTGGCAGGGAAGTGCTCATCAGGGTAGCCTTCCCTTTGACATCCCTTTCTCCATCATACCCATGCTCCTCAGGCTGCTCAATCTCTAGATTCTCATAGTTTTTAGTCTCTCCTTCAGATTTATCTTCTTCCTTACCTTCCTTCCCTTCATGAGGGAAAACCCCTTCATCATGCCCATGTGCATGGTTTTGTTCTTTCATTGGAGACTTATCACCCTTCATCCTCATGACAACAACCTCTTCTTCACCAATAGGTTGTTTTTCAGCCTCCTTGTCCTCAATTTCCTTGAGTTGCTTAGCCCACTCAACATCGAGCTCGGGATTAGATATCTCTTCAATTATCTTTGCGTCTTCACTCTCATCATTGGAGGACTCATAGGCGACCTCATCGATTAATCCATGCTCATATATTGGGTTCTCATGATAATCAAATGCCTCATCTTCCAATCTCTTAGCTGATTCCACTTGTTGTCGATGATCAAACTCCTCAGAAATTTGCATGGTGGCTTCTATTGTTGGTGGCTCAGTAGGAGGAGGAGGAACTGATCCTCTTTTGGAAGTGAGGCTTTATACTTTTCGGATTGATCTTGACAACGGGCACTTCATACCCTACCATCAGCTTCAGTTATCAGAAGCAGTCTTCTCTAGCTTCCTTGGCCCACTCAACATCTAGATTTACCTACTCAAGTACCTGTTCCAACCTTTCCTTTCGATGATCGAAGTCTCATTTCCACACATCCATCAACCAATGGTTATCATCTTTGAAGGCAAATTCCTTTTCCAAAATTTCACTTGTCAGCTTGAGGATAGCCTCTTTTTTTAGGTAAGCAGCCCCATACTTCTTTGGGAACTCAATGCAGATTCTCCTTGTACCTTTAAGAGATGTTTTGACTTCTAAGAACTTGTTCGTTGTTCGAACATCAAGATTGATACCTGTATTCCCAAAATCCAAGACCTAAGACAACCTGAATTGGGGAAATGATCATGAAATAAAAAATGCACAAAAATATTTTGATTCTCTTATTCATGCATGGAATCCACGAGGAGATCCACATCAGCGAAACATACAGGTATGATTTTACTTGTCAATTATATATTTTTCAAAATATATTATACTTAAAAGTATTGTATGCTAACTAATATAATATGTTTTATCATCAATGATAAGTCCTACAAAAATTTATACAACATCCATGCCTTCCAAATACACAACAATTGAGCTAAATAGACTTGGAACTTGACTATGAAAAGTTACTCAATTGTGTTGAACACCATACAATATGTAATGCATTGGACTTATAATCCCAAGAAGAGAAGAGATAACAAATGGAAAGTAAGGACTATCGTAGTTATTATGAGAGTATTTCCAAGATTTACCACCATACCTAGACGTCAATCAAAAAATTGGGCTGACTTTTGCTGGTAAGAAATATTGTTGTACAAGCCATTTCGTAATATACAAAGAGATATCGGACTTGATGAGGCTATAATTGTATCAAATTGGGAGTCACTCAATTATAATCCATGGCATTTGGAACGAATGAATATGAGAGATGAGACTAAAAATTATAATGATTTTGAAGATGATGATGCTAGACCTAATGATCATAATACAATTGAACATGAGTGGGAGATCATCACAAGACTACACTGTCAACAATAAAAAACGCCCTCCACATTCCTATCTTCGGAAAGATGGAATTGCCTACTATTCAAGAGTGCAAAGAAATGTGGGATGAAGACCCCATAAGATGCAATAAAATTATAAATCAATAATGGCTAAAGGACAGATGGGGTAGTGTTGTAAAGGTTCCCCAAGAACTCTTTCATGAAGTTTCTAAATTACAATTATCTATAGAATGAAAAAAAAAAGTTTCGGAAAATGTTTAGTTTAAGTCAAATTATGTTGTCCATACACATTGATTTTTAAAAACAACAATTAAGGCCAATAAAAATTTAATAAAAAAAAAATATTCAACAAAAAATTACAAAAAAAATTGCTCATCAATCTTCATGCTATTAGCTCTCTTTCCTCAAAAGGAATTAGCAAAATTCTTTTATTTGGGTCAAAAAGTGGTGTCCGTACACGTGCATGGTATGGTAAAAAAGTAGGGACTTTTAAAAAGTGGTTTTTATAGATCTCTATCAAAATTTAATTTCTACAATCTGGGTATTGAATAATTTACATATTTAGAAACTAGATTCAAAATTCTAAATTTCATAATACTGATTTTTTTTTAAATTCATTGTGTAAGTGTCTCAAATTTTTAGTACAAGTGTGACAAATTGTGAAAAACAACAAAAACACTTCCACTTTTTGAGCTTTTTGTGGACCCAACTTCTTGCATCAGCCCAATATGTGGATTGTCAATAATGTTTTGTCATCGCCACTTTTGTCCTTCTTGTGGATTAGTTGGTTGTGTTCTTAGCATTAGTGCATGCAAATATGGCCAATGCATATCTGCTACACTCAAAGTAAAGAAAATAGTTGGTGTTCCAATTTGACGTAATAAGTCAATTAATTCAGGTTGACATTTTTCCCAATAAGATCTTGTACCCCTTAGTGTAGTACCAAAACGCATCAAACGATCAGCTAGATGTGAGTGAGGGACATTTTCCATATGTTGTCGTAACTCATTAATTGTGGTGGGCATGTCTTGAAAGCTCTTTTTGACAAACACAACAGATGAGTTTTGTCCACGATGTCTCATAATCATATTCATCGAATAATATCTAAATTGAGGGTGTCATCCAAAACGATGATCTCTATATCAAAATAAATGCTTAAAAAATTCATGTAGATGAACACTCCTTATTTGTGGTTCTAGCCAATCACATCGTCCATCTAGAAATAGTGTTGGAGAAGCCATATCAAGTAATCCTTTAGTGACATACTCATTTATTGGCGATGTTCCAATTCCTGGCCAATCAATTAGTGATCCAGGATCTGGATTAGGGTTATTTACCCATGCCTGGATTAGTTCCATCTCTCTTTGAACATTTGGTGGTTTTCATGCCATTGATGTAGTGTGTTCAATAATGTTTCCTTCATCCATCTCTATCACTGGACCCAAAAATACATATTCATTTGCATTTGAATCAAACTCCATATGAACAAAGTTCAATTTGTCAAAAATGTTTTCATTTGAATTTCATGTGAGTTCACTAAGAGCATTTTCATCAATTTGCACATCTTTATAGAACTTATCATGTTCTATCTTATATTTCAATGCTTTGTACACCCTCTCTCTATTGACTGTAAAATTGTAATTTATTCCATGTTGGTCCTTCCTTCGAACAATAATAATTGGTAAATCTTTTATTCAATGTGGTAAAATTTTAGCTATTTCTCTTACTTCTTGTGGAAAACTTATGGTATGTCCTTATATTTATATTGACCTCCAATTGCATGTGTGACTTGAAGTATTGGATTTACACGTGCTATCAACATTTCCTCAATTTGTGTTAAGTTTGCAAGTTCTACTGGTTGTGGACTAGGATTCATATTATTTAATGTCGAAAATCGATGCTCATGTTTCTCTTGTCGACATCTATTGCAAATTGGGCCTTCAGGAACTCATACAACCTTCATTGCAGGGTAACTTTCTTGACAAATGTAACACATACTTGGTGCTGCAATTTTATCCAAACCATGTCGAAATATAATTTGTAAATCTTTCAAATCAATTTTCAAATTTCTATTATTATTGCATGTACCTAGATCTCTTTCATTTTGTCTTCTTCGCATTCGTCTTTGTCTTCTCAATTGAGAGGTTAACTCCTGTTGTGAACTATTATGTTCTTCATGATTTTCACTTTCAACATTTATTGCATCTTGAACTCTATTATCTGATGTTTGTAACACATGATCTATTGTAATTGAATTCATTCCTTCAAATTTACCCTTTGTATTCTCATGAGATTCATAATTCCTTTCAAGTAATTCATGATTATGTACTTGTATTTGTTGTTTTTCCATGTCAGTAAATTGGTTTAAATGCTCATTTGTTTGTAATCTTCTTCTTAATATATACTACTCCTCTTCAAATTTTCGTACACGATGTATTCTCATCTCATCTACATGTTGTCTCATTTCTGCTTCAATCTCTTCAACTGTCATATTGCCCTACATTTAACACGTCTTTCTCTATCATTTTGGTTTCGATAATTTCTTGATTCTTCTCATTGTACATTATTCATTTGTTCATGTTGTCTCATGTAATTTCGAGCATATTCTCTTTGATGTTCTCTTTGTTGTTCCTCATTTTCAAAATTTAATCTTGGGTGAGGCATCCTTAACAATTATTTAAAAATAAAATATAAAAGTAAAAAAATATTATAAATATGAGAAATTTTACTATACACTAACTTCATAAAAAAAACATATCACAAAATTAATACATATTTATTGATAAATCTTATTTATTTAAAATAAATAATTAATAATTTAATTTTCTTAATAAAAAAATGTCTTTAAAAAACAATTGAAAAATAAAATATATGCAAACTCTATTGTAACAAATAATAAAATATAAGTAAAATTTTATTTATAACTTATAGATTAGAATTTACTTTTTTACAAATCATAGAACAAAAAATTATAGAAAGTAAAATATATATTTGTGGATGTGGGAAATTGTAATTCGTAAAATTTATTAATTGATTTTCCTTATTAATTTATTAATATGTGGGAGTTGTTTTTGTTAACACGCTCACATGCTACCACTGTAGGTTATGCCTCTCGGCGTAAAAATCTAAATTTAAATTTTTTAAAAGAACATAGTTTAAAGATAAGACTACAATTTTTTTAATTATATAATATTTTTTAATATTTCAAAAACATAAATGGTTGAGATCATTTAAACATCTTACATGTTTTACAATTTTCAACAATGGATTTTAAAAAGAAAGGTGTTCATTTGGTATAGGAACACACTAGACATAATAAATAATTTATCCAAAATAATCTAATAAAAAAAAGTGTTATAAATCATTTTATCTAAAATAATTTAATAAAAAAATAAACAGAAAGTGTGATAAATTAAATCATTAACTAATTAGCTATTTGAACAAATGAAAAATCTCATGAATGATAAGTTTTGTACCATCAACATCCATTAGAACAATTCATCTCAAATTAATTAATCTACTTCATCAAATTAAAATTTATTAAATAATCTTTTATTATACAATTCATTTTACAAATATATTTTTTAACAAATATCCAAAATAAATAAATAAACATATTTTAAAATGTAATATCTAAATTAATTTAAATAAATCAATTATCCAAAATAATTTAATAAAAAATGTTTCAAATAATTTTATCAAATAAAATTAATTAAATTTTTTTTTGATAAATTAAAACATTAACTAATTAGTTAAAATAGATACCAAATCTTCAAACTAAAAAAATCACTTAATAAATCAAATTCAAAATATTTAACTAAAGAAATAAATCCTTTAAATCAATTAATTAACCAATAATAACTACTTATACTTATTCAATTCATTTATCTTCTAAATCCTCTAAATCTATTAAATCAATAAATAAATTTAAGTAAAGATTTACAAATATTTAAAATAATAAAATAAATATATTTTAAATTCCAATATCATAAATAATTTAAATAAATCATTTATTCAAAATGATTTAATAAAAAAATGTTTTAAATCATTTTATCAAATAAAATTAATAAAATAAATGTGAAAAATTAGAACATTAACTAATTAATTAAAAGAAGTATCAAATCTTCAAACTAAAAAAATCCCTTAATAAATCAAATTCAAAATAATTAAAAAAAAAACTTTAGATCAATTAATTAATTTTTAATAACCACTTATACTCAACATTACACCACTCATTTCAGACATTTAAATCAAACCACCAAATATTCCATGCCACGTACGCGCCGAAGCACGTGGAATAGCTGTCAATCGTGATAGTGACCGGGAGTTAACTTCGAGAAAAATCATCACCGGAAACTGTTCATAACCTAATTGGTCGATTGTTGGCCAAACCTAATTGTGAATCGACAAAAGTGGAGAACGTTTCTGATATTTTCTCTGTTCAAATTGTTATTAATTTGATGCGCAAAGAGTTAATTGTGTGCTACTCCTGCCAATGTCTGGTTCGCTTTCGTCATACCAAGACTAGATATCGCTTGTAAAGGTAGGACGCTTCCAGTAATCTCTAATATTTCGCTTTCAGCTGTTAAAAGATCTATTTCTGGTTTAAAATTGAATATTTCACTATAAACATTAAGATATTCAAATGTAGATTGTTGTTTTCATTGCAAATATTTTTATATGCGTTGAGGAATTAACAGTACTGAGAACTTGGACAAGTTTTAGTGATGTGTATTGTAGCTACATTTTTATCTCAAACTAGCTTGAATTGTCGGTTTCTGTCTTCCTAAACCTTGATCTTAAGCTAAGCATTAATGGTTTCACATTTCACTAGGTCAGAAAACTTTGCTAATCAATGTTGGAATGATGTTCTCTAACCTGATAGATATAAATATTAGTAAGCTTAACTTCAAAATCTGACGTTGATCATTAGAAATTCATGCTGTAAGGATAGGTGCCTTGTTCAAAAGTCTATCTAAAAAGCAACAGGCCCAGCCAATAAATCTATTTTTCAACAGCTTGGAGTATCACTATGGTATTCGGAGTCAAAACAGTAATAATAATTTCAGAGTTTCTAATCTAGGGTTTCACCTCTATCGTTCTTCGTCTAGACACATTTTTTTGATCCATACTCAATTCAAACCTAATACATTATTACCTTTTTATTTTTTGAATTTTTTGCAAGATCGGATCAATTTTCCAGAGTGGTAGGCAAATCCCATACACCTGAAGCTATCTGAACATGTGAACAGGTAAATTTAGACAGAAGCCGCCACCACTTCTGAGAGATCCTCTCATTTTACACAATAACGACTGCATTCATCGTCGGCGCTCAATCTGTGTACACAACAACTGGCATGCAATATTATTAGTGAATAAAGCATAAAAGCAAAAATAGAAGGAAATCAAGAAGGTATGTCTCAAAAAGTATCACAGGCTAGTGAGGGAGATCGGCAATCTGGAGAAAATATACAGCCCCGATATTATGAGACGCTTGTTCGCATTCTTGGTGCGGATGATGATACAGATGTTATGCTTGATTCCTTCAAGAATTTTGATAGGCAACGTTTAACTTCAGTCCACAACAAAGCTCGCTTGTATCTCACGCATCCTCAAGTCGGAAAGATTTTGGACATGCATGATAAACATGAAGAAGAATACCAGGGCAGTTATGAAGCCACAGAAAGCGCAGATGAACTTGTCCCCGTAAACCTCAAGGATTTGAAAACAGGGGAGCAGAATGAAGGTGTGGTGCTGTTTGGCGAACTCTGTGTTGAGGCTTTCAAATTTGGGAGAATCTACACTCTGCTCAAGGAGGTGGGGAGCGGCAATGCAGTGGCTCTTTCTATTGTTTCTCCAGATACCTCATCTATTCACCAATCTTTCGCAAGATGCACTTATCCTCGAGGCCGAAAAATCGCTGTAAAGGAACCCCTGCTTGTGCAAGGTGAGGGCGGCATCACATTCATCAATGTAGGGAATCCCTTGTCTATTGAAACAGCAGCGAGCCTTCCTGCTTCAACAGATGTGAATGTTACAGTCGGTTTAGAAAAATTTAAGAGATGGAAGGAATGTGCAGAGAAGGCTCATAACTCACATAATTGGAAGAAATGTGTGCGATATACTACTAAATGTTTAGTATGTCTCTCCCAAGGAATGCCAGACGACAGTTCAATCGTTATTTATATGCACCTTCTGAGATGGGGGGCGTATTTGAAGCTTGGTCGATACCAGAAAGCACTGGCAGATGCTGAGAAACGCTATGAACTCGACAATTCCGGAGTTAGGCCAATACTTTCATCACTTTTATCTGTAGGTAGATATAAGAAGGCATTTGAGTTGCTTGAGAATTCATGTGCTCTGTTCCCAGAACTGAAGGATAAGTTTATTGAGGCATATCGGATATTTGGGCCCCTGTACTTTGAGATTAGCGAAGCAATCTTAAAACCGAGTTTGCGCATCGCGAATGTTTTGAAACCCGATGCCGATTTTATTGGGCCAGTGGAGATCAGAATGACAAGCAATGGCTGCGGTAGGGGTTTGTTTGCCTCGGAGGATATTAAGCATGGTCAGGTATTATTGCTCAGCAAGGGTTTGGCCGTCTCTCACACGCCTATGAAAGATCGCAATGCATTGCTCCAGACTGTGAAGGATGCTCTGGCGTCGTGCGGAGAAACCACTTGCCAGATTTTTCTTTCTCACGGCATCAAGGGTTTGTCGCTCTTCATTCCAAAAATGTTGGATTTCGTTTCCAGGACTGGCCTAGGGTACCCGGTATACTCGCCTACACTTGGGGAAAAATATTATAAGCTGAGCGAGAAACAGAAGAACCACGAAATCCTTTGCATCTTAGAACGCATTGCCTTCGACGATTCTTGTCCAGCCGCGATGCGAGAAAATTGCAAGGAATCAGTCATCTTTAACGATGTTCCAGCGCGGCTGTATTATGGGGTGTGGCTGCTTCCCTCCTTCATTAACCATTCCTGCACCCCCAACGCAGCCAGAATCAATGTGGGTGATATTCAAAGGATACATGCAACACGCAAAATTGAAAAGGGGCAAGAAATCACCATCCCCTATTTTAATGTTTTAGTTCCGTACCCTTCACGACAGAAGTCTTCCACGGCCTTTGGTTTCAGTTGTGTCTGTACACGATGCAAGGTAGAAGCGAGTACAATGAATGGTCACAATAAGTTTAAGAATCTTTATGCAGCCTACTCCAGAGTCAGCGTGTCCAAGATCCAAAACCGGGCTACTCAATTGCAGAGCCTTGTTACTCAAGTGGAAAACTGTGCGAATCTTTGGCGGCAGGAGGAGAATGTACTTGGGGAATTTGCTGATACGCTACTAAGCTGGCACCGGGCCTCGTTTACTCCTGTGTATTTTTCAGCTGTTGTGGTCAGAGCAAGGAAACTTAGAAAGAAGGCGGTAATGGAGGAAGTCAATGAGATTGATGACCAGCTTTTATGTGATGCAGCGAATAGCATGATCGAGACTTGTCCAGGGAGCCTTCTTCATCCCACTTTCATTCAAAAATGTATTTGCTTGTGGAGAGATCGCGCAGAAAAGTATGCGCGTTGGGAATTGTTGGACCGCAAAGACTTATATAACCATTGTGCGAGTAACACAGAGAAACAAATGGTGAAGGCGTGCACCATAGTTTACGGCAACCTCCAAGAACATGTGGAGCCACTTGTTTCCAGAAAATTATTAATGGAGCCTGCAGTTTGAAATCTTTTCTTCTGAATCTTCAAGTCAATCATTTTCTCACTTTTATTTCTATATTTGCTCACCGCACTAACTACCTTTGGCTGAGGGGATTTGCATTTGGAATTGTAATAATTTTATTTTTGAATTATTTAGAATCACGTGTTGATGAACTGATGATAGAAGCTAAATCTAAATAAGCTTTTAATTCTTACTTCAAAAAATAGACTCATTTCGTTTTATGACTGTTATTTATAATATTTTATATATTTCATTTAAATAATAGAATTTTTTAATGAACTTTTTATTAGTTTGTAATTTATTTTTTCTTCATTTTTCAATTTTCTTTTTTTATTAAATTTTATTTTATTTTTTATTTTTATAATATTGACATAAAAATTTGAAAATAGCTACATTTGTGTTTGTTTATAGCTTACATTTCTTATTGTTCTAAGAATATGATTCTTTATATTATTGAAAATTCAGTCAATGACTATCTAACACTTTGAATCCACATTTGATCATATTTACTAATTAATTGAAATTCACACTCATGTTATATTTTAAAACTCAACTAATAAAAAAATATAATCATATGTGTATTTAAAATACTAGATAGACAACATGAGAAATGCATATAATTCTGCAATGAAGGTAAAATCAGTATTGATTTAGCAAAAATAAATGATAGTCAATTTTAAGGTATATTTGATGCTTCCAACTATCTATATGAAGACATTTTATGTACAATTTTCTTCTCATTTTGAGTGTTTCCATATATGTTCAAAATTTTCCAAGATATAAATTCTAGAAAATTAAATTCATAATTTGTAAGTATTTTTCAATACTATGTATTTTGGTTTTTTTTTTCCCTTGAGTTCAAAGTTTTTAACTTTTGAAATCCACATATTAATTTAAACAATACTTTTTTGATAATGCAAGCAAGCTTTGTTATAGATGATAAAATAATAATTATGTTTCTTATTTTGGGAAACCAATATATATATTTATTATCCATCTAAACTTAAAAATGTGAAATAATTTCAGTTTGCAATGATGGGTATCTTATTGAAATTTTAACTAGATATCAACAAGAGTGCTAAATTAATTTAATTTTCCATAGAATTATTCATACCTATAGTATTCATTGCATCCTTATCAATTGTTTTTTATTAAAAAAAAGGGGGAAATGGCCCTAAAAAAAGAAAAAGGTCTAATGGTCGAGAAACCAACATCACCAAGAGAGCATTAAGAGTCTGATAACACAACAATTTGTTCTTATCAATTGTTATAATATTAGTAATTTTATAATTTCTTATCAAAGGTTTCACTTATGATGTAGAATTTTCTAAAGATCTCACTTATGATGTAGAATTTTCTTTTTTTATTCATACATAATTTTCTTTTACTCTATATCCTTACTTTTTATGTTTTTTAATAAAATTTTGTAGATTTTGATTTGAAAACATTAGAGATCTCTAAAAGTAAAAATGCAATAAATTCAATATAACAAGAGGCCGCCATGTTTCAATTGTTCTCATCATTGCAAAGTAGGAGGTATTTCTATAGTGTGAAATTATGATAAGTCAAGATTCACTTGCATAGTTTTGGATTCAAGCTCGCTGACTTACTTTCTATGAGTAATGGTTCACACATGAATCCATATCCCATGAGAATTAATGCTCCACTTAGCACTCATTTCATCTAGGTGATACTTCACCCTTATGAGAGTCAAATTGTAGATATCCAAAAGTGTATGTAACAATAGCAACAAATAAAAAAATCTCCACACATGTTTATCAAATATTATGAAATTAATTCTTTAAAATCTTATATTTAATTGTTATGAAAATTTTCCCCACCATAGCCACTACTCCCATAGTGATCTTGCAACACTAATCAATAGGTATGTTCCACAATACTTTTACTCTAAAATGAATGAGTTCATGGTGTGAAGCATCATATGAACACATTATAGAATAAATTGTTCAATTCACACACATCTAAATTGTATAAATGACATAAATTCAAAGTTCAAAAATAGACTTCAACATGTGTAAAACTAAATGGTAACATGAAATTATTTTCATTTCTATGTAATATAACTCAACTAACACATAATAAACATTTAATTGAAGTGTTCAATAGGATCTTGTTTTAACCTCTATTCTTTATTCTTAATTCTCCTAAACAAGATTTAAATATATAAAGCTCTATAACCATACAACACTACCACAAGTAAGTATAATTATAGTATATGATCCCTTCCTATTTGTATTCCAAATAAAAAATTATATATAGGCTACATTAATTGTTTATATATTTTTCATAAATAATCATAATAAACTGAGTCAATAAATTTATTTTAATAGATCATCTTCTAATTTTGAAATTTTTTATTTCTACAATTATTATATATAAGATCAAATTGCTACTTAAGATTTCTTAAATGAAAAATTTACTCTAACCCTTAACTAAAACTAAGAGCACCAAATATTTTTTTTATGCCACTGCATAGAATTATTTAACTTACATATAATAATGCATAATCAACATTTATAACCATTAATTAACATGCTAATGGTATAATTTACATAAACCACCACCTCATCAAATTTGATTTGAATACCAAAATATATCATTGTGAGGATCATTCTCAATGAGGCTAAATGTGTTTCTATTAGATTTTACCACTTATGTCGTACAAAATTTAGGCCCGTTTGACCCACAAGCTTACAATGTTATATTTAGAGTCTTTAAATCTCCAACTTTTTACTATAAACTCATAAGTCTCACAAATATTCGAATAAATATTTTTTAGACTAGTGGATTCCTTTCATGTCATTCTAGTCCACTTCATCTTTTTGGGTTACGATTTTTTTCAGCAGTGTTTATGAAATTTTAATTTATGATTACAATCAAGTTCATACGTTTTTTATTCATTGATAGATTGATTTGAGTTTTGTTGTTTGTATTTGACTCTAGACTTAATTAGTTATTTATATCTCTTCATATCAATTTAGAAAAATCATAAATAAATTTATTTTAAATTATATTAATTTAATACACTTGTTACTATCTAATTAAATTTTTCAACAAATAGTAAAAAAAAAAATCACATATATATATATATATAATTTTGAAAGTTGTTTGTGGAGGCCTTTGTTAACTTGAGGAAAAATGCTTACATCTTCATTAATATTAATTTCAAAAGTAATATATGAATTTCAATTTTTTATAATTAATATTTTTTCTTTACTTAACATTGTTCTTTTTAAATTTTAAATATAATTTTTTTTTTGATCTTATACATTCTTTTCAAAAATATAAAATGTATTAACTCTATTTTTTTTAGTTTTCAATGTATTATATTATTTTACTTTAGATTTAATAATAATATAATATAATATAATAATAATATAATATACATAATAATAATATAATATACATAATAATATTATAATATAATAATAATATAATATACTATAATATAATAAAAATATAATATAGTATAATCTAATAAAAATATAATATAATAGGGGGCAGGGGTCCTAACTTGATTGGCTAAAGCATCCTGTTGTAGGCAAATGGTCATGAGGTCTAGTCTTCCCCCAAACCTATGGTACGGGAGGGCATGTAGTTTATAGGGGGTCGTAAAAAGTGATATAAAATATTTTGGAAAAAACTATGTTCATTTTTAATTATAAATAAGTATAATATCAATAGAATAAATCATGCATAATATATATAATATAGATACTGTATAATATCAATAATTATATTATATTAATTTTTATTGTTACAATTTTGAAGAAATAAAAATCCATTAGAAAAGACTATTCCAACTAAATAAAATAGTTATTGATAACAGTTGCTTTTACATATTGGATATCAATGCAGTTGTCAGGAGCTATTGATGTAAGTTTTTTGATTCTTTATCGGTTGCATTTGTTGGATATGCAATAACAAATACCCATGAAATCAAGTAGCCATTGTGAGCACTATTGGAATAGGGTATTTGTTCATTGGTTGGGTTCATTCCTTCACAGTTAGTGTAGTTTTGAATAGGTATAATACATGTTTTCTCTATTTTTGCAATTTTTTGAATCAATGTTTCATATTAGTGAAATCGAAAGACGAGGCTCAGGAGCAAGCCAAGCGTGACTTATTGGGGAACCTAACACTTTTAGAAGGTCCATTGAAAGAAATTTTAGGAGGAGGTTCCCTACCTTTCTTCACTAGAAAGACTTAAGGTTCCTTGACATTGCCTTTGTTTCCCTAATATCTTGGTTCCATACTTACAAAACTATTGGGAATTTTAAGAGATGTATGGAGAG